>RCWM02001011.1:0-185821 GCA_003667255.2 Euschistus heros
CTACACCTAACCCTATCAAGCCTTCATAAAAAAACACACCACCGCATCAGAATACAAAAACAAATTTCAAAAATTACTCCGATCACTTCCGAACCACGTGGCCATATACACGGACGGAGCGAAATCTGAAACCTCAACAGGTTCCGCCTTCATTACAGCAGATGCAACCCAAAAAAGAAACTCCAGCCTAACATAATGTAAGGTGGTTCCGTTGGGTAATGGTATATACATGTACTGCTATATACTAGTTTACATGCCATGTACATTATTTTTCACAGATTGTCTTGAGCTTGAAGGCAGGTGTGAACTAATTAATAAAAGAAAAAGAAAATTAAAAAAAGAAAAAGTTATATAACTGATTGATTGAACGTAAATCTCTATAGTGCAATGAGTCCTATATATCCTGTATGCTCCAGATATCCCTACCACTCCCGATACTTTCCTAGCAACATTTGCAAATGAAACTGCTATCCTTTCATCCCATCTAGATCCCTTAATAGCTTCCCATAATCCCAAACCCATTTATCCCTGATTAAAGATTGGTGCAACAGCTAAAGGATTTTGATCCTCCTTGGTCTGGTTTACTTTGGTAAACGAATCGAAATGTATCCACGTAACGTTTACTCTCCACCCCACATCCTGCCCTCCAGTTTATATCAATAATATTCCGCTACCCATAGCTGACACAGTACGGTATCTTGGATTCTACTTACAATTAGATAAAAGACTTACCTGGAACCAACACACTAGGCTTAAAAGGCAAGAACTTAATAGACGCTTCAGCCAATTGTACAGACTGCTAAATAAGACATTTCATCTTTCCATTGAAAACAAACTCCTCATATACAAAACCATCATTATTTGGACCTATGGACTTGAACTGTGACAGCAACAATCGAATATAAAACGCATTCAATACAAAGTCCTTCGTACTATTGTAAAAACTCCTTATTATGTCTCCAACAAAACCCTACATAATGATCTCAATATACCTTTTGTTCTTAACCTCATACCTCTTAAATTCTCCAAATTCCATCAACGCCTTTCCAACCATCTCAACCCTCTGGCACATTAATTATCTAGCTCCACATATCCTTATAACTAACCCGCCTCACAGATCAAAACGGCAATGGTCCAAGACCTGTTGTAATAAATATTTATTACTGGAGATCTGACAATGGCCAGCTTCTCGACTCATGTCCTGAGCGATTATGGTTCCCTCTCAGCTTCCACTTGATTTTCACACTGGTGATGCAGCTGAGAGAAGAGCGCTGGGATTACTGGGGACCTGGCTTCCCCTCCCATAAGTTGGGGGACCAGCTCGGTCTGGTGTTTTCTTGGGATGTGTGTGTACATTGTGTCATTGTGATTTTTAATTTATTTAATTTTCTGCTCCTTTATTATTACTGTTGTTTATATCTCTATTTCACGATTTATTTAATTTTTTTTTTTTTTTTATTATTAATATCTTATATTCTTAGAGGATTTTTATTTTTATTTTATTTTATTGTACATGGTGTATGAACGTATTCTATGTCATCCATATTATC
This sequence comes from Euschistus heros, assembly GCA_003667255.2. Lineage (NCBI taxonomy): Eukaryota > Metazoa > Arthropoda > Insecta > Hemiptera > Pentatomidae > Euschistus > Euschistus heros. Next base: position 1,551 of record RCWM02001011.1, read on the forward strand.
CATTGCCCTTTAAGAGGCAGCTTGTAATATTTATTCAATAAAACTTTTGGAAATTCTAAAAAAAAAAAAAAAAAAAAAAAAATAGTGCTGTGAAATTGATATGAAAATTTAATTTGAGAAAATGATGAAATAAAACAAAAGAACAAGAATGTTGCCAATGAACTTAAATATGTGGAACAAATTGACATAAAACTAAATAAATCAATTTTATATCCCAAAGCTATATAACCTCAACCTTAACCTTAACTTTACCTTCCCCACCTGTGGATACAGCTTTCACTGCCTCCAATATTTACCTTTACTCTCTTCTCATGAGAACATCGAACTGTTGTTTTTTCATTAGAGAAAGGAACCAGAACTCTATGAGATATTTTAGCGATTGCAAACGGAATAATATTTAAATTTAAAATTATTGTTATCTTTCTAATTTATAAGTTTATTATTTGTTTCATTTTTATATCAAGTCGATTTCTATATTTCAGAAAGTCATTTCCTATCCGTTCTTCGTATTTCCGTCTTCTTCTATTAAAACCAAATTCAAATTTTTTTTGTTTATTTTATAATATTAATTTCTATATTATGTAATACGGAATTAAACATACCTTAGTTTTGACGTGAATACGTTTTTAAATTCGCTACCATAAGAGGGCAATCCTAAAAACCTAATGATAACAAAATCTGGGGATACAGTTTGGCGTTGTAGTTTCGAATCTATCCTCTACATCCAAAATTAAATTATACCATTGGATAGGCAAAGGATCGAAGAATTCATTACGATAAGCGAGAACAGTGGCGCATCGGTGGTGAGAAAGCGCCGCAATTTTGAGGTTATTTTGCTGCGTGTTTTGAAATTAGTATAACTTTTGAGTCGGCTAAAATGTTGGTTTAGGTTTTAAGGTTTTAATCGTCAGCCGTCGTCAAAATCTACCGATTGTTTATAAAACAGTTTAAAGTAGTGACAGTGAATATAATAACGTGTTTGAATAAAAAAATATTATCAAAACTTTTGTGATCGTGTTCCTGATCAGCAATTGTTTTAGCAGACATCTCTACCGATACAATCACCAACCGATGTGATTATTTGGCAGTCAGCCAAACTTGGAAGGAAAATTCCCTTCCAGTGGGTATCCCTAGGTTTGAACTGAGACCATATTGTAATACCGCTAAGAACAGACAAACTGCAACTACATCATCAGTTGTGGTATCATCATCATTAACTCGCAGAGCCATATATCGTAACTTCAATAACTTCACTGATTGTAGTAGAGTTAACATTGACATTTCGGAAATTTATTTGGAAATAAAAGATGCAAAACCTGATGATCTAGTTAACGTAACGGTCAATGGCATCTTCAAATTCGTACGCGGGTGTGTGTATATCCATCCGGGCAAAGCGTTAAACTCTTTAAAGCAGAAATTAAACTCTTTAAGTTACGATCGTTGTTAAAATATCCCAAAAACATCGCTAAAATTATAGCCGATTACGAGCCTGATCTTGCTGCACCAGTTATGATAGTTGAAGACTTTAATGTTGATGTCTCACAAAACCGCTCATTGCCCGACTTCATGCTCAGTGAGTTCAATTTGCCTTATATTGAAACTTCTCCAACAACGTTAGGTAATACCTGTATTGATTTAATGTTTCCAGAGATATCGGCTCATCTTGTATGCTATTTGTGTCGTACTTTTCGTAACTCAGACCTATAATTAATAAAGTTATATTGTAACACAATAATTATTAGTTTCCTTGCGTTTATACTAAATACATAAATTAAAATATTTTATTTAAAAAATATAACCCGACACATAAACGTATTCACGTACAACACACGGCCGTGTTCACTACTCAGCCACACCCTCCCCCCCATTTTTTTTTTTTTTTAACAAATACATTTTTTTTTTTTACAATGACTTGTAAAGAACTACTCGCTAGTAGCACTTCAATAAAAGTTCTGCATTAGTAGCTCACTTGGCCATCTTCTATTCAGACACCACAGAAGATTATCAGGAATTGAGTGTGAAGCATGTTGGGAGACTAGTGGATTCTAGTGAATATGTTAGAAAGTTATATAACTTAGAACTAAAATTAAAAACTTTAATAAGTTTATACCAATTTAAATAATTATATATTAATTTTTACAATGGCTATTTTGATATTTTGTACTGAGGGGAGAAGGCGCTTACTAACCTAAGGAGGTTGGTTAGATGACCTGGCAGGACTTAGATGACTTGTCCCTTGTTGAGATGTCACGTCCTACCTAACTGCCCAACTAGCCTTGTAAACTGTCTACTTGATCAAGAGCTGCCAGTCATCCACAATTATTTACTTATATTATATTACAAAGATAATTATTTTGAGAAACAGTAAGAAAATAACAAAAAGTAATTAACCAAATAAATATTTTTGAAAATCGGTCAAAAGTATCTCCAGTGGATCAGTGGAATGTAAATAACTTGTGAAGAACTACTCACAATTAGCAATTCAGTAAAATCTACACTAAAAGGTCTCTAGGCCATCTTCTTTTAAGACGCCTCGGAAGATTATCAGGAATGGACTTGGAAGCAAGTTGGGAGACTAGTGGATTGGAGTGGTTATGGACCTTACTATGAAAGGATAGGTATCTGTTTTGGGCTAAATCAGCAATATATGGAACATTAAGACCTTTATGGATAAGTTTATTGGTCACAAAGTAAGGAGCATTGAGGATTTTTCGAAGAATTTTGGATTATAAGGATTGGATACTTGATGAATTGAATGGTTTAGTAGAGCCCCAAAGCTCAACTCCGTACGTCCAAATAGGTCTAATCACAGTCATGTAAATGAGTCTTTGATAATTAATTGTGAGCTTTGAACGTTTGTCTTGTAAATGTTGAAGTAATCTGTAATGAAGAGCAGTTTCTTGTCGTTTTAGTCTTGTATGTGGATTCCAAGTTAGACGTTTGTCCAAGTGGAGTCCTAGGTAGCGTATCTGTTCAACAGGGATTAGTGGAATATCATTGAAGGATACTGTTGGACAGGAAGTCGTAGGTTTACGACAAAGGGTAAAGGATATTTGGTGATATTTGTTTGGGTTTATGTTGAATGGGATTGGAGTGTTTGAGAGGCAATAAAGGGATCATTGTTTACTGATAACACACGTGTCATCGGCGTAAGTGGTGGATTACATCATATGGGACAATTCCAACATTTACGAAACAAGCATTAAAAGTTATCGATAAATTAGAAAAACTGATTTACATGACAGTAATCAGACCCATTTGGACATACGGAGTTGAGCTTTAGGGCTCCAATTAACTATACAATTCTTTTATTAAACAATCATTTAAACACAAAACCCGTTGTGACATCCTCAGTGCTCCTTACTATGTCACAAACAAACTTAAACATAAAGATATTAGTGTTGTGTATGTTGCTCATTTTTCTCAAATCAAATACCTTTCCTTTCAAAGTAAGCTCCATACCGACTAGAATCTACTAAATTCAAAACTTGCCTCACACTCAATTCCCGATAGCCCTCTGAAGTGTCTGGAAAGAAGATGGCCTAGTGAGCAGCTAATGCAGAACTGCTATTGACATGCTATTGTAATCATTAACTACAAATTTACTTGTTGTATATGCTGAATTATTTTGTTTAAAACATACATATATAAGTATAAATTATATGTAGAAAATTAAGAATTCCATATTATATTTTCGAGATATACGTTGTTAAAAATCGATAATTGAGGCATGTAAATATAAGGAAAATGAATAAGTTGCATGGGCAATGTAATGGAAACAGTGGTACCACAGCAACCATAAAGGGCTTGGTACCAAGAAAGGTATGTACAACTGTTTTCATTACAATGGCGATAGAACTTATTATTTATTTTCCAATTAAAAATCTTTCATTTTATTTTTTGCACTTACAGCCTTTTTCATTTACATGCCTAAATTGTCAAAAAAATAAATAAAAAAAATAAAGTTTACCGCAGCCAGAAAATGTTAGAAGTGCCATAACAGTGTAGATGAAATTTAAGTAAATTTAATGATCTACAACTTTGGTTCCGACATTTTTTTGAGAAAGGATTGTGGAAGGCACTAGAAGGAAATGTATGACAAAAAGTGAGGTATAAATTATTTTTATGCGGAAAACGTATATCTCGAAAACTGTTAGAAGTTCGACAAATATGTTAAAAATAAAATTTATAGGGAATTTAATTAGCTCTAATTTTTATTGGAAACATATTTTTCTAGAGTCCACCGTTTTCGAGATATAATCGAAAAACCCAAAAAGGGGACGTTCTCCCCTAAACTAGGGTTGGGCGATAGTCGATAGTTACTATCGATATATCGATAGGTCATGCCTATCGATGGTCGCTATCGATAGTGTCGACTATCGATAGATCTTTTTTACTAATTTCAACTTTTGAAACATTCAGAATAATGCTTATCTGCCTCTGTCCTGTGTCGAGTTCTTTTGAAGTTGAATTCGGAATTCCTAGAGCTCAAGGGTTCTCTAAAAGATTAAGCCAAAGGAAAGCAGAAATGCTGGTTTTTCTTTCGGGAAATATGTGGCTCAAGGAGCACACTTGACTCTTGAAATTAACTATTTCGTTATTTTTCTTTTCTGAAGATTTGATTTGCTCATTACACAGGCCAACAAAAAAAAAATGTTTTTGAAAACTTTTTTTACTTTAATATCTGATTTTTATAGATTGTTGTGTGCTGAATCGAAATCTGGTCTTAGTTCTTTTGTATCACCCATTGTTTTTGAGAAATTTGCTTTTTTTATATAATTTTAAAAAGCATATATAACTGTTTCATATAAATATAAAACATTATATAACTGTTTCCTGAGGCCTAAATTTATATGTAGAGGTGGTAAGAGAATGTTTCTAGGATCTACAAGGTTTTTGCAGAGAATGTTCTTCTCGCCGGGTTTTAAAGGCTCCCTCACAGGCCAGTTCTTTCTGCACCAATGTTGATCCCTTGCTCTACTGTCCAATTCACACAAAAAACATGGAAATTTGATAAAACCTCCTTGCTGATCAAGAAGCGTGCATATTACTTTCAATTCACCACTTATTATCCAACCATGAGCCGAATAGCCAATTTTATCCAACACTATTTCTAGGTTTTCATAGCTCTCTTTCATATTTTCAGAATATGGTGCAACAACAGGTATAGATGCATAAGTGTTACTATTGTGTAATATAACAGCTTTTAAACTAGTTTTGGAAGAATCAATAAACAGCCTCCAGTCTTCTTTTTTGTATTCAAAACCTAACTCTTTGATCAGACCTGGAATGTCGGAGCAGTACCCTAAATCACCTTCTTGTTTAAAAAATTTCGAAAACTCTCTCTTCCTATACATACATATGCTAGTTCCAACTGCCAACAAGTTCTTTTCTTTTAGCCTAGAACCAAGCAATTCAGCTTTTTCTTTTGCTAACCCAAGATCCCTAACTAAGTCGTTAAGCTCAATCTGAGCAAACAGTTTAGACTATATATTTGCTGTAGCACATTGCAACTCTTCATCATCTTGCTTATCTACGAGTTTCAGCAGTCCTGCCAACTCTTCTACATCCACCACAAATTATTATACAATTTTATTTGTTGTATATAAAAGCTGTTAAATTCTGTAATAAATCAAAAAAATTAATATATTGATGTGCAAATGTGAAAAAATGGTAGGTGATACGGCTTTGGATTTAGCACCCTAAAAAACAGAATAATAAGGTGTTTTAAGTAAAAATGTTTTTTTTTTCATCGTTGGCCTGTGTTATTATTGTAACCATATAAATTGTAAATACCTTTTTTAAAATTCAAATAAATTAGTTTTTGTCTCTCATCTGTATGATATAATCTTATAATTTATAATCCTGCAAATTTCAAATAGTAGGTAGATAATTGAATTTAATTAAATTAGTTGAAATTCTTTATTCAATAGCTTTGTAAAAAAAAAAAAGAAACTATCGAAAAACTATCGATAGCAATCGATAGTTCTCAACCGATAGTATCGGCCTATCGATAGTGCTAACTATCGACTATCGCCCAACCCTACCCTAAACCCACCGTTAGCTCGGGAGCGGGGACTTTTAGTATGTTTACCTCCTAATTACTCTTAATGAAGCCGTTAAGTCAAAAATAATGGCATATTTCACGCACTGTACACCCCTCATTGACTTGGCAATAAAAATAAATTTTGGGCACGAGCATGGGTGGAGCTGTGTTTCGATATCGTTATCGATTTCAATTATCGAGATCGTATCTGAATATGAAACAAGAAGAGAGGAACAAGAAGAACCAGCTGATAAGAGAGAGACGAAGGACGAAGAAACGGAGCTGCAGCGACGGCCTTGAGGACACTAGGACGGTCAAGGCCAGGGGAGAAGAAGGGCTGGAGTAGAGGCGACCTTGGTGGAGGGGATCAGCTGGAGGAAGGAGGCTGGAAGGTGGAATTGGAAGCCTGGAAGCCCTGGAGGGGGTGTACCGTTAGGGGAAGCCAGTTACTGTGGCAGTAGGCCAGCGTGATCTGAGCCAGTTGGGAGGAGTTGTCCCGATCTACCACAAGTCCGCTTCACCATCGATATCGTCAATATCTTCGGCAGTATCCGGAGCGGTTCTACTTCGAGGAATCTTCTTATAAGGTCAGTGGAGTATCTTCTTCTTCGTCATAGGTTTAATTGGGTATCTTATGATTCTTCCACAAGTGAAAGTGGTATCGCGAAGTACTTGAAAGACTTCAAGGCCAACTTCCCATGTACATCTGAAAAAAAAAATATTTTTTTATTTACACAATTCATCTCAAATTTTTATTTTAAAAATTTTTCTAACTAAATTTATTGATTATTTCCATCATAGTTTTGGTACACGGTTGAGGATGTCTCTTCATAAATTTAAAATATTTTATTATTTAATTAAGTGTCTGATCAAAACTTTAATAACATGTCCGGAGTATGCTGAGACTTCAGAGGGTTCATAAAAGATTCCTATTTAGCTCTAATCTTTCTGCAGGGTAATGCACAGTTAAAATCTCGTAGATCACGCGTATTCAGACTTTCTTATTCAGTATATTTAAAATTTGAGTTCTAATCCCTATTTTGACAAAATTCGACATATATCGTTTATTTTGACACATTTAATACATAATGCTATCGTTAGATTTTTCATTTTAAATTTAATAAAATTTCTGTGGTATACTTTTGAAATTATTCTTGATATTTTAGAAGTTGAAATATCGGATGTTCTCTTTTGTTGAAATTATTTTCTGAATCCACTCCTCTACGATTTAGTCTAAATTTGGTTTCCTCTGGATATAAAACACAATCCATAGACGTTCTTAATACTGCCTTATGTATCCAGCCAGACTTTTTATTAAGAATATTTGAAATTAATTTTTAGTCCCTATTTTGACAAACCTGACCATATTTCATTTATTTTGAAAAATCTGCTACCTTTAGATTTCCCATTTAAAATTTATTTTGAAAATCATCTTTTTGTTTTATTTTAGAAGTAGAAATGTTCTTTATTCTCTTTCTTATTATTTTATTAACGATTATTTTCCGAATCCAGTTAATGACACCTTATCCTAATTAGGATGTTTGATTAATATTTACAACATCTTCGGCGTATTTTGAGGCCTACAGAATTGATAAAAATGAAAAATCTATCAGACCTTATCCTTTAGAAGGATGTTCATAAGACTTAAATTATTTAAGTTATTAAATTTCCTTAATTCTGCACACTGCCTTATATCCTCGATATAAACGTAAAGTATAGAATGGGAAAGAACACATAATTTTGATTTTGATCTTTAGCTATTGGTTTAGTACTGAGGTAGGTTGTATCTAACTCTCGGATCTGAATTCCTTCTGTAATCAACTTGTCAAAATGATTTTCAATGAACTCTCAAACGTATTTCCACTCTATTTGAATATGTTGATTCGATACCTTGCGTCTGTAATGACGATAGCAGGGGTCTATTTTTTCTATACTTTCATAATCACATTAATAATGAATGCTATCGATAGAGTTCTTATCTTAAATTTACTGTGAATTCCGTGCTATAATTTTTAGTATTGTTTTTGATATTTTAGAAGTTGTGATGTCGGTTTTGTACTATAACAGCAATGTGTAAAATTACTTATAGCACTAACCAGTTGGCAGTAGGTTCCTAATCCTAACTGGGTTAGCCAAACCTCTTCCTCTTCCAGTTATCTCCTTCCATTAGTCACACACTCGTCCACATTCCGGTCCGTTTTTATGATATTTGTTATCATATTTATTATTTATTATTACTTTTTATTTTTGTTATTGTTTTCTGTTCGTAAATTATTGTAGAAGAAACGTGTATTTAAATAATTAATAACGGGCAAAGCATATTATATACCTTGTTCATTGCAATGATGATGGGATTATAACAATATTAATAAAAAATAAATAAAAATATAAAAACATAAATAAATAATAATGACTCAAAAACTGTGCATATCTCTTCATTTTCATCTTCGTTCTTGAACCTCAATTTATTGTATATATGCTAATATTCAAGTCCGACTAAAGCAAGATAGACGAAATCCATGACCCGCCTTCAAGTTTCGAAATGATTAATATTTTTCCCATTACCTTCATTTCGGAAATTCCTTCCTTGTTGTATTAATAATGAGTTTTTATTTAATTTTCCAACTCAACGCAGCTTTTTAAATCATCAACTAACTTTATATTTCATCTACAATCAAATATCAAATTTTAATATAATTTTGGAAATAAATTCCCCAGAATTGAAATTTTATAAAAATTTAATTTTCATGAAATAGTCATTCTTCTATAGTTTTACTGTTCTTATCAATTGGAACTTTTCTTTGACAAGAAGTTGGCATTCAGGTATCAGGAACACCTGTGAATGGTATAGTAAGTGTAACTTTTATGATTTTTTTGTGTCTGATGGGCAAAATTATGTTACAATTACAGACATATTTCTTTGTGAATTATCGTGTAAATATTTACAAATTGTCAATGCCGTTTTTCCCAAATTATTATTTGTGTATATATTTAACAGACTATTCGCAAGTGTCACAGATATTTAGTTAAATGTTTGTGTTGAATGTCCGTCGTAGTGGCATGCTTTCTTGACTGAGAGGTAATAACGTTTATAAAAATGTTTTTGGTTTTGAATTATGCCAGTTTGTAATGAGTACCTTTGGGCTGGGGGTAGTTCGCAGGGGTAGTATCCGCTATTTCTTATGTGATATTTGTGATTACATTTATAAGAAAAAAAGTGAAAGCTCTTTTTTGAAAAAATTGTTTGAACTTGTTTTGGGATTCAAATTTATCGTTGAGGTCAATTTGAAATTCGGATTCATATCCTTATCAAACTAGCACAAAAACCAATTAAAAAAAATATATATATATATATTGTCTAATCCTTAGAATCTGAACTCCTTCAAAAAATCCTGAATTTTCCTAATTTTATCGCGAATAAACCTATCGATAATGTTATTGATTTTTATTTTCACTTCCAACGTTTTGGCTTCTTAATTCTATACTCAAGCCGGATTCGAACTATCTTCCGTTATCAGGCTGCTAAGGTTACAAGAGTTTTGCTATGTGCGTTACCACTAGACTACACCCCACCCATATATGGTACATACCTATCAATACGTGATTCTTTTCATTTTTTCGATTTATATTCACGATTACCTCCAAAATTTCAGATAAGAATATGGCCTCGAGATCTAAGATGTTAATAAACTTTGAAAGCTGCACGAACATGAATAATACTGAAATATATAAATTAGTCTGGACGGATATGGAACTGGGTGGGGCTTCAAATAGTAAAAGTGGATCCTAAAAGGAATTTCACATTTATAACCAAGTTTATTAGAAGGGAAAGTTTAGTATCGATAAGTAGGCTAGAAAATTATCGATTTGCCTACAACTATAACACTTCTAGTTATCTTAATTCGATAAATATAATTAATAATATCTATAAAGGGGATATAAATTAGATATAGAGCTATAAAGGAGAGAAATAAATACTGGAACAGGTTAGTCCGTTAGTGCAATTTGAACTCTAGCAACGATTGAAGTCTAAAAGATTAACGTTCTACATTCCTCTCCCGTGTGTTGAGGTTCGAGTCTCGTGAGTACTGTAAACTACTTACTCAACTAAGTATGTAATGATTGCTCGTAAACTTCTAAGGGGACTCGTATTTTGCACGATTTCGATCGTAATTAGGTACCAGTCTCTGAAATTACTAGAAATTAAGAATGAACCATGAGATTTCACTGCACAAAATTATAAGTATTTAAAATTATCGATGCTAAACAGGTGACTGAATGCTCAACGCGTGTCTGAATTCCAGTGTTTAAGATTATATCTGTTTAGTAGAGAAGATGGTTTAGTTTATATTTCAGCCTGAATCCTTCAGTATATTAATACTTACATTGTTCCAACGTTTTGGGTTAATTTGTACAACTTCTTCAGGGCATTCCAAGGATTATTTGCTTACAAAGTAGGCCCAAACGTAGGCAAAGTAAGGGTATAATACAGTCAAGTGTTTCTATTGACCTCTTCCTGAACTTATATTATTCACTTTCATATCGGGATTAAAATTTGTATCATGGTATATGAAGATGCACTAAAATTTCTACTTTTTTTCTTTATTCACTAATTTCAGAAATATAATTTGACAGTCAATGTGATAGCTATAGAATAAAATGAAACAAAAAAATGAAAAGCGGTCTTTAGTCATTAGAAGTAACAAAACTATATCAGACTAAATAATCAATGTAGTTTTTGTTTTTTTAAAATAATAATTATTGAGTAATTATTACAATCTGCCACAAATAAGTTGCCAATAAGTAATAGAGATGATTTCATGATTACATTCACACATTATGTACAACAAGAGAAGAAAAAAAAAAATTAATAAAAAAATAAAACATACTATGCTATACATAAACAATATACAATATAGAATATAAATACCAGCGAAACATGTGAATTAAAAAATATACACTTTTTTTTTAGTATTTTCCTTGCAGCAGTACCCTGTTGGAAGGGATTTCATTTATTTTTCTGTACACACCATACTTGTACAAAGTATACAATGTATAGGTAATTATTATTTTTGATTTAATTATAATTTTACATGTGTTGAAAGGGTAATCTAAAAAATAAAATAAAAAAAGAACAATAAGTTATATAACATAAATAATTCAAAATTCAATAAAACCAAGCAACAAAGTTATGTAGAGAAAAATTTATAAATATTTAGTGGTTTAAAGATATTTCATATTTATATCCTCTATTTTAATGATTGAATTTTTAAGAAATATTTTGAAATTTTCAAATAAATTGTTCATCAAACATTGACCATCCACCGGCCAATGTCCTAGTTTCTGTACTGTTTTTGTCTGTAGAATAGTTCTGTAGTCAGTGAGTAGTCTGCATTCATATATGAGGTGGTGTATATTTTGTTCTTGAGTGAAATCACAAGGACATAGGAAAGAACCTCTTATTTTGAATCGATAAAAATAACTATTTACTGCCACCATGTCCTCTGATTGTATTGTGTAATGTAAAAGTTAGTCCATGAGTTTGATTTAATGTAGGTATAATAAGTCTGGAATGAAGTTATTTAGATGTGTTGTGTTCCAACGTGTTGCCACTGGTCTACAGCTTGTGTTTTTAGCATCTGTTTTAGCTGTTCTTTAGATATCAGACAATACGACAGAGGAAGGGAAGGATCGTTCCAAGCCCCTTCCGCAGCCTTGTCAGCCAATTCGTTCTCAGCTATGTCGGAATGCCCTTTTACCCACTTGAATGAAATTTGATTGTTATCGTCAGTTTGTAGGTGTCTCAGAAATTATCTTATTTTTTCAGTGATGGGATTGTGAATCTGTCTGTTTTTTATCATGCATAGAGTACATTCACTGTCCGTTAGTATTGTAATAGTTTTATCTTTTGTCCTTATATTTATCAAATTCTAGAGATTTAAGGATGGCGAATTATTCTGCTTAAAATATACACATATAGGTAAACATAAAACAAAATAATAATAATTAAATAAAATTAATAGTAATAATAAAACTAAATTAAATTAATAAATATCAAAATACTCGTAACGCCCTCGCGTTCCCCAAAAACGTGTCTATTTAGACCAACTAGATCATCGGTAAAACATTTTTTACTTTAAAAAATATATATATATGCTAAAAATGTTTATTGGTCACCTCCTATGTAATTATAATTTTTAAATTATTAATATCAAATAATATCGTTTCAAATATATATTTTATTTCATGTTTACAGTAATATTATTTTAATTTAAGCATTTTTTTTTTTTTTAAATAACGGTAAACATTATTAGAAGATAAATACACATTTTAATATAATGTTATTAACATTTAAAAAAAAATACCATAAAAAAAAAATCAATGACTAGTGACTAGATTGAAAAAAATATAATTAGTAATAAGTAAATTAATATTCTAATACTGATAGGAATTAAAAGTATAAAAGTGACTCAATGATAATAGCAACGTGTGATGTGACTGCGCTAAGTGGGTCACCAGGCCATATGCTTTTCAGCTCTCTGACACCAATATCACCGCTCCTAACAGCATATAACAGCATATATATTAAATATTGAATCTATATCTATACCATTATATAAAAAGAGAAGCCATTTTTAGTTTGTGATCAGTAACCGGGAAAACTGCTGAACCAATCTTTACAATATTTTAACTTCATAGCTCAAGGAAGGTTTAGCAATAATAAAATATACATACTTTCTATTAAATGTTTGTTAAAAAACGATAAATATGTAGTGACTGTGAAGTTTAAAAATTGACCGATAAGTGGCGAGCGCCATTCAAATGATGTTACAAAGGTACAGTGTTATATAGAGCTAGAAATTTATTATAAAATTTATTTATAATATATTTATTTATAATATTATATTTATAATATTAATTATTGTTGCTAACAAAGATATAAATATATGGTGTGACATGTAGATCCCGATAAAGTTTAAAAATCTAACGATATGTGGCTGTCGCCATTCTGCAACATAGTTTTAGTAAAACTGTTGAACCCATCTGAACCAAATTTTAACTGCACCATATTCATAGTTCTAGTAAGGTTTAAAATAGTAAAGTTTACTATAAAGTTAATAATTTAAATATAAAGTATTAAGTGACAGAAACGAGGTATGCCACACTGTCATAAACTTTTAAGGTTAGGAATTATAACCTAACCAGATGAAATCGATAAAATTATTTCTTCCCAATACAAATTAATACCAAATCAAAGCTTCAGTCCTTTGCTCTTCATTGTATAAAAATATGATTCATATGTCTCCAGTTGCAAGCAATGATAATGCATTCCATTATCTGCAAGAGTTTCTTGATAGCCTCTGTCCGCCTGGGGGTTACCGACTGATATATTAAAATTAAAAATTGGATGTCCAATTATGCTTCTAACAACTAATCAGCACACTTTTAACTAACTGCTAAGCGTGAAAATATGATTGAAGAAATAATGCTCTGTTACATACTTCTAAACAAGAAGTTTATCAATAAAAAAATTAAAACTTCGATTATTAGTTAAAATTACCTTAAGTATTTACTTATGAAGCCGCAATGGGATATATATATATATATATACATTCCACTTACACAAACGTCTTACTTGGAATTCACATACAAGACTGAAACGACAAGAAAAACTGCCCGTCGTTACAGACTACTTCAACATTTACGAGACAAACGATCAAAGCTCCCAATTCATTACAAAAAACTCATATATATGACGGTGATTAGACCTATTTGGACGTACGGAGTTGAACTTTGGGCTCCACTAAACCATCCAATTCATCTCGTATCCAATCCTTACAATTCAAAATCCTTCAAAAAATCCTCAATTCTCCTTACTTTGTGAAAAATATACTTATCAATAAAGATTTTAATGTTCCATATGTTCCTGAGTTAGCCCAAACCAGATATGTATCCTTCCATATAGTAAGCTCCATAACTATTTCAATTCACTAGTCTCCCAACTTGCTTCCCTCTCTGTTCCCGATATTCCTCCGAGGTGCTTGAAAAGAAGATGGTCTTAAGATCTTCTATTGTAGAATTTTTATTGAAGTGCTACTGATGAGTAGTTCTTCACAAGTTATTTACATGCCATTGTATTGACTATCAACATATTTACTTGACGTATATTATTTTGTACATTTGTAAATATCAATAAATGAAAAAAAAAAGAGTTACTTTTAACTTGAAAAATTCTAGATTTTTGTCATTCATTAACAACTATAACAAGTTTCTTAAATACGAGAAGGAAATGATTAACATCATTCATTTCATTTAAAAAACGACGATTTACAAAAAGCTTTCAAAATAGCAAAAGAAAAATTGTGGTGCAAATGTGGGCACTCTTCAAAAAAACCTCACCAAAAATAATTTAAAACAGGATAAAACTATTCGAAACGGTAGAGAGTTTATTTATATTTATTGTCGTCTATAAACTTATTCATAAAGTTCTTAATGTTCCCTATGTGACTGATTTATCCCAAATCAGATACCTATCCTTTCATAGTAAAGTCCATAACCACTCAAATCCCCTAATTTCTCAACTTGCTTCCAACGCCATTCCCGATAATCCTCCGAGTCTGTAATGAAGATGGCCTAGAGATCTTCTAGTGTAGAATTTTTATTGAAGTGCTACTGATGAGTAATCCTTTTCAAGTTTTAACATGTTATTGTAATCTTTGTCAATTCATTAACTTGATGTATATATTTTGTACTGTTGTAAATTTCAATAAATTGTAATAAAAAAAATTTAAATACTTAAATAATTTGAACTGATAATTGTAGTTAACAATAAAAAAAAATCTGGTGAATCATGGAATTGAACGATATTTACTTTAATGATACTTTTACGCATAGAAATAATTTTTAACTTGTTTAAATTTGCACTGATTAGGTGTTTGAGGATTACGTATAATTGGAAATCCAATCTTTATTTTAATATATGAGTAATGAATCCAGATGGACAATGACTACTCAGAAACTCTTGGGGATAATGGACTGCATTATCAGTGCTTACAGCTGTATATATTTACTATATACATATATATACATGTAAATATTATGCATATATTATGCCCATGTATATATTTACACAAAATATCAACAAAAAAAAAGTCAATATTTTCGTTTGTTATCAATGTTTATTAGTGATAAATAATTCATTGAGTTAATCTTGTTAGATTATAATTTCTAACCATAGTGTAAGACAGTGGAAACTTGTTTCTTCTACTTAAGGTTGTGCACTTAAATTTTAATTACAGCAAATTTTATTAATATTAAATCATTTTATAACTGTGAAGATAATGTACTTAATATTTGGTACAAAAGTTTTCAATAATTATGCCACTACAAATTCTATTGCACATTCTAGCCACATATCGGTCAATTTCCAAGCATTACTGGATTCCACATGTCTCACAACATATCTAAATCCTTTTTATTAAATTGATTCAATATAAGTAAATTTTATTATCAATTTCAAGCTATACATGGCACCGTACCTTTGTAACCTCTCATGTACAATGGCACTCGCCACCTATCGGTCAATTTCCAAACTTCACGGTTATCCACATATTGCTTTTTTCATTCTAAATTAATTGAAAATCAGTAGATTTTAATATTGCTAAACCTTTCTGGATTGGCTTGTCCTTTTGTATAATAGTGTATATTTGCCAGTGATATTCAGATTGAATACCGTGTATTGTATTCTTGCTACCTAATTTTTATTTTTATTTGTATTTGGGTTATCGGTAGTGGAGTGTGAGACGAGTTGCGAGACTAGTGGATATGAGTGATTATTGAGTTAACTATGAAATGATTGGTATCTGGTTTGGGCTAAATCAGCAACATATGGAACATTAAGATCTTTATGGATAAGTTTGTTTGTGATTTAATAAGGTGCATTGAGGATTTTGGATTGTTAGGATTGGATACGAGATGGAATGAATGGTTTAGTGGAGCACCAAAGCTCAACTCCATATAGGTCCACCTCCATCCAAATAGGTCTAATAACAGTCATGTAAATGAGTCTTTTGCTAATAATCGGAAGGTTTGAGCGTTTGTCTACTAAATGTTAGAGTAGTCGAAAACATGGTTATAATTATATTTATTTTCACTTTTTTATATAGGACGTCCAATTTTGGTACGGTTGGATAAACATTTCATGTTACAGGACATTTCAAAATTGTCCATTTGGAAATTTTCACTGCACAGCTACTTAAAGATGTCTCGCCTATTAGTCACAATGCAGCCTGAAAGTTTTAAATTTATTAACAATAGATATACAAACATTTAGAATTACTATTAATACATTATTAATATGTTCTCTAAAAACTTCGTTTTAGACTGTCAGAAAAACAAAATATATATTCTTTTCATTTTGTATTAGAGATCTTTTTTTACATTGATAAATAATCTTACGTTTAGTTAACGTTTTAAGCCTATGTTCAATTTTCAAAAAAATCTTATTTGTTTTAATTTACGTTTACACTTAGATATACTAATAATTAATTTAAAATCCAAATCAGGACGAAGGATAGGGAGAGGGAAGGACATACAGGAGGAGAGGAAGGAAGAGAAAGAAGTTTGTTGTGGTTTCTCCTCCTGTCCTCGATCCTAGTTCCGATGAGGTCCTTCGCATTCCTCAGATAGTCCTTATCCATCCTACCCTGTCTACAGTGTCTCCTTTATATATATATAGTTATATAAACTATATTAGTTCGTAATTACTATTATTTTATTAGCTATATGATTACAGGTAATAACCTACGGTCGTAAAACAGAATTAATTATAACTATGTATTTAATTTCTACTTCCCTTCTAATGGGAGCAGCTGTTAAGCTTAATCCTGTTCCAATTCCCCAAATACTATTTAGAAATTAAACTATACCAAAGTTTCAACAATTGTTCGTTCATGGGGTCGATATAAGCCGTTTTCAAATCGATAATTTGTCTAATGTCGACAATCTAAGCGTTTGTAAACATGATTTAAGCTTTTGAAACTTTGTAAAATTCCAAATAGTTTTGAAAAAAAAATCGATAGTCCTAGATTACTTAAAAATTCCTGGTCCATGACACGGTTTGATGAAGTAACTAAGGAACAAAACACTGATTGAAGTGGCTATGTTTTATTTTACAAAAGTCACTGTTTGCTCAAAAGTACAAAAAATATAAATTATAAATACTCCCAGGATGCACTATTTACAATAGCCTTACACAGCACATGGCATAACTGATGATGTGGTTCTCACAGGTAGAACCGGAACAGCATTGGCCGGTGCTGTTGAAGAATTCAAGACAGCAGCTCTTAATTTGGGTCTCGAAATGAACATGGACAAAACCAAATATATGGAAACCTCCAGACGGGCAGAGGGAAGAAGAGATCCGGTTGATGGGGGGGAGGGCACGTTTCACTGCTGTAGTACATTTAAATACCTGGGAGGAGTTGTGACCGAGAAGAACAATCTAGACATTGAAATAAAAAGCAGAATGGTTGCAGGAACCAGATGTTTTTATGCAGTACAAAAAGCTATAAATCTATAATAAGACCGATAGTGATGTATGGCAGTGAGACGTGGACTCTCACTAAAGATGCCGGAAGAGCACTGCTGGTCTGGGAGAGAAGAATATCAAGAAGGATCTTTGGTGCTGTGAGAGAGGAGCACAGGTGGCGGATAAGAAGCAACGCCGAGATTGCACTATTGTATGGTGAGCCTGATATACTCTGTGCTATCAAGAAGGGCAGGCTTAGGTGGTTGGGACACGTCGAAAGAATGGAGCCCAACAGGCTGCCAAAAATAATGTTTAATGGTGCACCAGGAGGAAAGAGGAAGAGAAGCAGACCCAGGCGCAGATGGATGGATGACCTGGAGGAGGATTTACGGAGGCTGGGGATACGGAATTGGAGGAACCTGGCGAGGGACCGAGAGGAGTGGAGAAGGATACAAACAAACAAAACAGGTCAAGTTAATAAAAGAGGATTAAAATACGTTCCTGTCGACCAAAGCTATGTACTTCTAACTAAAGGCGTTGAACTCTGCCTAGGTTTGGATTCACTGCTAAATCAAGTTTGAAATGTAAAATTCCTTCGCCAAACGAACTAAAGTGAGGCAGAATATTCTAATGGATAACTGAATCTCATTCAAAGGCACAAATTTCGCCGGCTGCCTCTAACCTTTCTTCTTGTAACATGTCAGGTTTGTTTTAAATATGTGAATGAACTTATAAAGCCAACTCATGGCACAAGAAATTAAATGATAAGAGTGTCAGGGTAAACATGGATCTCAGTTCTAAAAACATATAAAATAATAAAGTCTGTAATAGCTCAGTTAA
This sequence comes from Euschistus heros, assembly GCA_003667255.2. NCBI lineage: Eukaryota > Metazoa > Arthropoda > Insecta > Hemiptera > Pentatomidae > Euschistus > Euschistus heros. The sequence goes on from RCWM02001011.1 coordinate 19,967, forward strand.
ATGTAAATAACATAAGAAGGAGATGACCTGTGATGCTGCCAGGAGATGAACAAAATATGTCCGAGATAAAAAACTTTTGAAGGAGTGCTGACATTTCGACCTGCCTCGCAGATTTCTTCTGGATGGTGCACTAGCCAGGAGATGGGACAAACTGTGACTATTTGAAATTTTTTTTTTTTTTTTTTATAAGTCACGTTTCCATCAAAACTTTTTCAACTTGAACGTGTTTTTTCTTTCTCCTGACTGCATCACAGACCATCTTATTCTTAAAGTTTTTACTGTCTACAATAGGATTACGAGTTTTATATTTTATTTTTTTTATAACTGTTATATTTATTTTGTGTCCTCGATATAGTTATAAACTTAAGCACATCGATCTTAAAAAATGACTTTTACAGATGGTTCCAAACATTACAGTTCTACAATCGATTTTTAGTTCGATGTTCGAAAATAGCATAATCTTATTAATAATATCATTAGTATAATCTGTATGATGTTTTATCTCAAACCTAAAGTTAAATTTCAACATTCCATGTTTGTTCCATTAATCCCTGTTGAACAGATCCGCTAGCTATGACTCCAACTGGACACACGTCTTATTCGTAATCCACATACAAGACTAAAACGACAAGAAACAGCCCGTCGTTACAGACTACTTCAACATTTACTTGACAAACGTTCAAACCTTCCAATTAATTACAAAATACTCATTTACATAACAGTAATTAGACTAATTAGGACTTTGGGGCTCCACATACAATTCATCTCGTATCCAATACAATCCAAAATCTTCAGAAAAATCCTAAATGACCCTTAATTAGTCACAAACAAACTTACCCACAAAGATCTTAATACACCTTATGTTGCTTACATAGCTCAAACCAGATCCTTTCATAGCAAACTCCACAACCATTCAAATCCATAGGTATCACAACTTGCTTCTAATTCTATTGCCTAAAACCCTCCGAGGTGACTGAAAAGAAGATGGCCTCGGGACCTTCTGACATAGTACTTCATTATACAGGGTGAGTATCTCTTAGTGTAAAAAAAAAAAATGGGTTAAACTAGATCAAAAATGTAGCTAAATGCCGCAGATCTCACCTTTCTATTCAAATTCGTTGCAAATACACGATAAATCAAAGACTTTTTTTAGGAAAACACGTTTTTTACCCTAAAAGCTGCAATATCTCCATTTTCTTTAAATATTTTTCGACCTTTGACAACATTTTAGGATTTAGCATTAAATTTTCTATAAGAGCAGAGTACCTGTAACCTTGAATTTTACAAACTTGTGACCTAAAGAACAGCTTGATCTTCACCTTATTTAAAGAAAGTTACAATGTCTTATTTACTTCAACGCTCACCGTTTTTCGTAAAAACTATCTACAAAACGTCAAATCTCACAAAAACTTGCAAATTTAATCAGCTTTCGAATGATATGTTAAACGTAATGATTTTCAATTTCATGGAGATATTTACTTATGAAACCGAAAAAACATGGTGTTCTTATTTGGTATACAAATCAGTTACTTGGGTAAATAAAACATTATGACAATCCCTTAATGGAAATGTGCATTTTAAACATAATAAACTGTTCATTGGAATAAAAAGCAAGGAAGAAAATTATTGTTTAATAGAAAATAAAGGAAAACTATCAATAAAGCGACGCCAGATCAGAGGATCTTATGTTATTAGATTTATTTATTTATTATTATTATTTAGGATTTATTTTATTAGATTTTCAATGTAATGTTTCAAATCCAGTGATAAAGAACATATACCTTAATTTTGTCGTTAGCTTCTGAATGCAGATTGTGTCTAAGAATACTACTTTTTGAAGTGAATTTTATGGGCAGATGAGTCTGTTTTTACAGGGGAAGGCATTTCTACCAATCCATGTATATAGTTATTATGAATGGTCGAAATGCCTTCCCTTGTAAAAATGAGAATCATCTAGCCATAAATCACATAATTTTTAACCCAATTTTTTTTTTTTTACATTAAGAGATACTCACCCTGCATAGAACCTTTATAACTGCTAGGAATGGGAAGTTGCTTTAAAAACATTTGACGTGTCATTTTTATCATTATCATCATATTTACTTGATGTATTATATTTTTATATGGTAGATGCAGTTGTAAATTTCAATAAATAAAAAATTTAAAAAAAAGTCAACATTTGAAACTAGTTTTCTAATAAACAAAATACCAATAGAAGTGCAAACAGCTGATCAAAGCTAATTTTCTTGATCTCTCTCTCTATTCACACTATAATTAATTATTCAATATAATTCGGATTATTATTATTAACGAGGCTATTAAAGTTTATTATGATAATAACCTATTTATATAGAAGTAATTATTTTAATATTGTTGTTTAAAGAGGGAAAGGGGCAGAGAGATAGGGAGGGGATGTTATGTCTGCTACATTAAACATTCAAACCCGATAAGTGGGCCATTTTCTTTAAGAGGAAGCTAATATCTCCTAGCTAAGTAGAGAACAAACACACCTTGTGGTTTAGTGGTTATTGTGGTTCAAGGTTTAGGGTTACTTCCTTAATGTCTTGGTCTTCTGCTGAACTGGTTCGAATCTCGGTCAGTGTCTGTAAGATCTGAAGATGTGATGTCGATGATCTAATTAAAAGTCCACCATTGATTCTTCCAAAACACCTAGACCAGAAATTGTTGGCATTTATCCTCCGAAGAGAAGTCATTCCTGACTTGATTTAGTTTAGAACATACACCCTCTTAATCTTCCTTCTGAAAAAATTTACCCTGAAACCGAGAGTGCCTTTAAAAACCCAGTCAAATATGGATTTCACCACGGAAATGAACCAATAATGCTGAATTTTTGCATATACCTTTGTTTTGGAGTTCTAAATAAGTGGTAGAAAGTCACCGATCTCAGCACGTTAGCATAATTAGATATTATTGGTCAAAGGTCACAAAAATCAGTTTTTTTCAAATATCTCGATTTCTATCCATCGGCCGTCAATCTAGAAGGTTACAAAACTTGTAGATAATAATATTCTATATAACTTTCGTTCTATTAATTTAATTTTTAGATTGACCGTTTTCGAGATATAGCGCGGAGAAAGAGATGCGGGCACCAGTTCGGATCGTTTTACAGAAATATTGTCAGAAACAAAGTTGTAGAGAAATAAGTTTAATTAAATTTCATATATACGTTTTATATATACTGACACTTAAATCAAATGTTTGACAAAAAATGAAGTAAAAATATTTTTTTCTATAATTATCGACTTTTAATAACGTATATCTCGAACACCGTTGTGAGTGACTATTTCTCCGATCTGAACTTGCATTTTTCAACTAAAACCTGGCCCTTTATATGAAATATTGTTAAAACCCCCTAGCCAACACGCTAAATATGTATGTTTTGGCAACATCTGACGATTTTGACATTTTCAGTGGTCTTGCTTGGCTATACTACGGAGTTTAATCAATATTTCATATAAAGGGCCTAATTTAACCAGGTTTTAGTTGAAAAAGTGAAAGTTCAGATCGGAGAAACAGTTATAGAGTTATAGTGAACAATGTGCTTAAAAAACCTGGATTTCAAAACAGTAAGCGGTTTTGAGGGTGCTGATATGGATATTTTATGGAACTTGATCAAAATTTAATATACAGTTTCTTATAATAAATTTTAAGAGCTTTCAGATAGAAAAGATATATTTTGCATCGAACTATTATTTTCGGAGTTATAGCCAAAAGAGAGCCGAAAAAACGCGTTGTCGCAGAGAAATGCGACTCCAGTGAGAGTGGTGAAAAGAGGGTTGTAGAGTGCATGAATTATGCGACTATTTTTTAAATTAAAGCTAATTAAATTTTCTATAACAATCTTTATATATATATTTATCCAACTCTCAACGTTGTTCGAGATATACGTTATTAAATATCGATAATTATAGAGAAAAATATTTTTACCTCATTTTTTGTCAAACATTTGATTTAAGTGTCAGTATACGAGGTGTGATCAAAAAGTTCCAGGACTTTTTATATACTATGGGAATGCAATGTCTCACAGCGATGCGGTTGGCAGCATTGTATTGCCTGACCCAACAGGAACACAGCTGTGTTTGCAGATCAATCATACCACTACTGAAAGTAACATTAGCACAGTTTGTTTGAGGTTAATTTTATAGAGTTTGGCTATTTTATGAAAATGAATGTGAAAGAAGAGCAACGTGTTTGTGCGAAGTTTTGTGTGAAACTGAACAAAACGTTTTCTGAAACCTTTTTGATGTTACAAGAGGCTTTTGGTGAAGAATGTCTAAGCCGATCATGCTGCCATCAGTGTTTCAAGAGGTTTAAAGATGGCCGAACATCCACAGACGACGATGCTCGTTCCGGACGCTCTTCAACGTCAATCAATGATGACAATGTTGCTAAAGTGAACGCTCTCGTACGATCAGACCGTCGACTAACAATCCGTGAAATGGCAGAAGAGTGTAACATTTCATTTGGGTCATGTCAGGAAATTTTAACTGAAAAACTTCAAATGCGTCGTGTTGCAGCAAAGTTTGTGCCAAAACTGTTGACTGAAGACCAAAAACAACACCGAACTCATGTTTCTAAGGAACTTCTTCAAAAGGCAAATGACGACGAAAGCTTCTTGAAACATGTCATTACGGGAGACGAGACATGGGTTTTTGGTTACGATGTGGAAACAAAAGCCCGATCATCACAATGGACATCAAAAGGTTCTCCAAGAAAGCACGCCAAGTCAAATCAAATGTGAAGGTCATGCTTATGGTTTTCTTTGACTGTAAAGGTGTTGTCTACTATGAATTCCTTCCACAAGGTCAAACAATTAATCGTTTTGTTTATCTTGAAACCCTCAGAAAATTGCGTAATGCTGTGAGAAGAAAGAGACCTGAGCTGTGGCAAAGTGGTGATTGGGTCCTTCACCTTGACAATGCTCCTGTTCACTCTGCATTAGTTATCCGTAACTTTTGTGTAAAAAACGCAATGACTGTCATTCCTCAGCCCCCCCTACTCACCTGACCTGGCTCCAGCCGACTTTTTTCTTTTACCGAAGCTCAAGAGACACCTGAAAGGACGAAGATTTCAAACAGTTGACGAAATTAAAGAAAAAACAACGGAGCTGCTAAACACTTTTACAAAAGAAGAGTTTTCTGGGGCCTTTGATCAGTGGAAACACCGGTGGGAAAAGTGTGTAGCTTCCCAAGGGGAGTGCTTCGAAGGAGACAAATTTGAATAACCTGTATGTTGTATGAATAAATGTATAAAAATTGAGTCCTGGAACTTTTTTATCACACCTCGTATATAAAACGTATATATGAAATTAAATTCAATTTATTTCTCTACAACTTTGTTTCTGACAATATTTCTGTGAAAGGATCCTGGAAGGCACTAGAAGCAAATGTAGGTCCGAACTGGTGCCAGCTTCTCCTTCTCCGCGCTATATCTCCAAAACGATTAATCTAAGAATAAAAATGAATAGAACCAAAACTATACAGAATATTATGTAACTTTTTTGAATGACGCCCGATGGATAGAAATATATTTCTTATAGAGATATTTGAAAAAAAAACAACCAAAAAAACTGATTTTTGTGACATTTGACCTATGATATCTAATTATGCTAACGTGCTGAGATCGGCGACTTTTCACCCCTTATTTAGAATGCCATAACAAAGATATATTCAAAAATTTAACTTTCCGAGATATGCTGTATAAAACTCCTTATTTGATTAGGCTATTAAACTACTTTAGTCAGATTCTATCCCTCAACAAAAATATTTAATGAGAGAAAAACGTCTTACAAAAGTGTGTGTTTGTTAACTTCGGAGTGTAAAATTAGGTTACCTTTCCGCACCACCAGTAATATTAACTCCTGATAAACTTTCTGATGACAGGGTATTGTAAACAACAAATTATAAATAATGATGAGGTATAGTTGACTGTGAAGTATTAGGAGAAGTAGATAGTTGTGGTATGCAAGTAATAAAGATACACAGCACTTAAAAAATAAAAATAATTAAAAAATTCATTTTTTAATTTCTGTGTATATTTATGACTGCATACCCCAACTATCTACTTCTCCACAAATTATAAATACAAAAAATTACAGAATCCTTGTAAATACAACTTAAACTTTTTCCTTATGGGTGAAATAAATCCATATTTTAGAATATGGAAACTAAATTATTGAATAATCGGTAACATTCCTGACTAACAGTTATATTTTACCGACCTTAGAAATAATTTAATTATTAACCCAATAACCAATTCTAAGCAAAAGTATGTGCCCCATGATTTAATGTTATTGCAGTCAAGAGAACCAGAGAAAGTAAAACTTACTTTTCTTATAAACATTTCAAATTTTGCCGCCCCCTAAAATCTGCCACCCGGGGCACGTGCCCCCTATGCCCCTCCCTAGTTCCGGGCCTGGATAAAAGTATAGTTGACTGGATGATGGATGGAGAAGAAGATAGTCAGGGATGCAGTCAAAGTAACACCACGTCAAAGAAGGAATTCTTTAATACGTGCCAAAGTTTCGACCTGCGTTGCACGTACTAAAGAATTCCTCCTTTGACGTGGTGTTTCTGTGACTGCATCCCTGACTATCTTCTTCTCCCTCTGAACCAGAGAAAATTCAGACAAAATTATAGTTATTATTAAAAAATTATTTAATTAATGTAACACCCATGACATAAAAATCACTTCTGTTGACATAAAAAAATTGCAAATTATTTTTAAATATTAAACATACTTAAAAAATTATACAGATATACTTGTTCAAGAAAAATGAAGTTCATTTTGCGAATTTTTTACTCAAACCCAAAACTTTTATTTTTTTTATAATGACCCGAGATAAAAAAAAAAAAACAAATTTAAACAGGCGTAAACCAGGTTAAAAATGGCTTGCACGCGTGAAAATATTATTGAAGAAATAATGCTCATTTGAATACTTCAATATAAAAATTTTTTCGGTTAACAAACACAACTTCAATCATTAATTAAAAACGCTTTAAGTTCTTTAGTTATTTGAGAGCCGTGAGTGGTGTTTCTATTTTCAAAATGTAGAAAATTATTAATATAATAAATAAAAATTGTTGAGTTATTGATTTAATATTATTTGAAAATTCACCTTTATATAATCTTTTTAAAATTATTATTTACGTGAAACATTTTACCTCTGAAAGTTGAGATATTATATTAGTCTCCAGGAATCGGAAATATTTCGCCTCTGAATGTACATCAAATCTGGTCAGAACCGGAAACGCCCAATGTTTTTTACACGAAGAGTACAAAAACTAATAAGTGAGGGATAAAAGAAATGAAATATATCGAAGAGTAGGGTAGTACATTGTCCCTCAGCCAATCAGATCACAGTATTTATAATTAAATCACCTGATGTCTGCAGCAAGCCTTCTACAGTTAGGGCTTATTATGTTCAGTTTGATTTAAAATCTCGAGATATTTACTTCTGTTTACCGTCGTGTAGTGAGTGCGGTTTTCGTTTAATTTCTTCAGATGGTGTTACAGTGTTTTGTGATTTAATAGTGTAATAGTGTGTTTTAATTTATTTTAATAAAATAAAGTCATCTAGAAAATAAAAGGTAAATTTGTTTTCATTATAAACTTATTTCTTGGCTATTGTATTTACTTTGGTATTTAAATATTATAACTTTATATATATATATGGTATCATTCCGCAAGCGGGTCTCTATGAAACCTACCTGACCAGCGCTACACTGAAATGTCTTGCCTATCGATAGTGTTGACTATCGATAGGATCTTTCCTATCTTCCTTGATGACTATCAAATGTTGAAACTTTTGGAGTTGTGCTGATCTGTCTCTGTCCAGAGTCTAGTTTTTTTTTGAAATTGAATTCGGAATTCCGAGAGCTAAAGGGTTTCCTCAAAGATTAAGCCAAATGAAAGCAGAAATGCTAGTTTTTCTTTCGGGAAATATGTGGCTCAAGGAGCACACTTGACTATTGAAATGAACTATTTCGTGATTTTTCTTTTCTGTAGATGTGATTTGTTCTATATTATTGTAACCATGTAAATTATAAATACTTTTTTAAAATTCAAATAAATTAGTCGTTTTTTTTTTCTCATCTACATGATATAATCTTAGCTATAATTTATGACCCTGCAAATTTTAGAAAGTAGATAATTGAATTTAATTAAATTAGTTGAAATTCTTTATTGAATACCTTTGGAAAAAAAGGAAGCGACTATCGAAAAACTATCGATAGCAATCGATAGTTCTCAACCAATAGTATCTATCGGCTTATCGATAGTGCTAACTATCGACTATCACCCAACTCTACCGGTTCGATTCTTAAGCTAGGGGTTTTGGTACGTTAAATCGCAATTTGAGGTCAGTCTTTCTTGAAATTTTTTTTTACTGATTTACAGCGGATTTCAGCTGGGTTTTTGAGCTCCCTAAAGATAGCGAATGTATTTTTATTTCAAATATCATACAAAACTACAATTTAACGAAAAAGAATCTTTTCTCTATCTTGAATGAGAGCCGAGAAAAAAAAAAAAAAATGAAAATCACGTTGTATTTTTTTTTTCTCAGCTCTCATTCAAGATAGAGAAAAGATTCTTTTTCGTCAAATTCGGCTATAACTCGGCTATAACTCTAGTTCTGCACTATTATAGGTCCCTATTACCCACACTAAAATCGGCATTCAAATCTGTGAGTTACAAGTCAAAACGTCCCCTTGTCTGTAAAAGTATGTCCACATTTTCTTTTTTACAAATTTTTAAATAATACAGAATATTAAACAAGTTTAATCTGAGAACACCATGCTATGTAAGAATGTTCTTCTTAAGGGAAAAATAATATAAGTGTAGAAGTGAAACTTACTTAAGGAGGAAAGAATTTTGTTTGTCCTATTTTAAAAACAATAATCTAGCATTCTATTCAATTTTTTTGTCTAAAATTTGTCCTTCATCCCTTATAATATTTTATAGATAATTGACCTTAAAGTTTGTAACCTTAAGTTATTAACTTTATCGAGAAAATTAGATCTAGTTTTAGTTTATTAAAGTTACCTTTTGTACACTTGAAACCAAAAGTTTTGTCCATTCAAAGTAAAATTGATTGTCTTCTCTCCTTTGAAGTTTCAGTATATCGCATGGATGTCAGCTGACAGAAGATTTTAATTTTTAATGCATAAAATTATTTAAGGCAGTGAGTTATACACCACAAACCTATATCTTAACCTTCCCGGCTTCAATTACCTGTAGAACTTCTGTTGTTGATCATGACCGCCTGAATGCTGAAGGCTGCGAGAAGAAAACCCTCGCAAAACTACTCGGAACATTGCTAGCGAAATTAGTGTTGACCAAACAACATTGTGATATATTTTGTCTTTGTCATTTATAAAAACCTGAATTGTTTTTCCAAATGTTTAAATAATACAGAATATTAAACAAGTTTAATCTGAGAACACGATGCTATGTAAGAATGTTCTTCTTTAGTGCAAAATAATATCTTTTTGTAAAACAGCAATTTCTTTAGTACGTAATGAATATTCGCCTATTTTGTGATCTATTGCTTTTGTTTCACTGCGGAATAACTTGCGCTACGAAAAGGATTGTATCTCTTTGAGACAGGAACGACAAGGGACTCTCTTTTTGTGGCTTTGCCATGACTTAAACATGAGGGTTTCCGGTTGGAGAAAAACAAGCAAGGAAAGTGATGGAAGAGCCTTGGTATTTCGGTGAGCTGGAAAGAGATTCCAGTAGATAAGTTTTTGCTCCAGTCGTAAATAATTTGACTACCGCTCGTACTTGTGTTATTTTCCACCTAAATGCCGCTGAGACAATTCTGACAGATCTTCTGAGGTATTTAAACATGATCGGTAAATTTTCCGATTATATCCTAAATTTTATAGAACTTACGGTGTCCACATTGAAAATATAGTAAGATTGTGGCGTGAAATATTGAAATATTTCTTGAACTTTGTTATACAAAAAGATTGGTTAAATAAAGGACTTAGATTATTTTAACTAATAATTGGATTTCATTTGTTTATCGATAAAAATCTTGTATTTGATATTATGTAATTTAGCATTATTTCTTAAATGGTATAATTACTTATGGCAAAAATTTTTAACCTGGTTAAAACTTCATTTATCAGGTGTTTGAAGAGTACGTAAAAGCATAATTAGATATCCACTTTGGCAGAAATAATTTTATCGATCCATCTGGTTGGATTTTAACTTATAACCATAAAAGTATATTACAGTTTGGCAAACCTTTTTTCTGCCTCTGTTCTACCTGTAATCTATAAAATAAATTGGGTTTTAAAACGTTACTTTATTTTTATTCAAACCAATACAGCTCCTAAACGGTATGGTGTTAGCAGGGAATGTTATAACTTTTTTTTTTTTTTTATTTATATCAATTTATTGAAATTTACAAATGTACAATTTATACATTAAGTAAATGATCTTATAACGATTACAATAACATGTCAAAGCTTGAAAAGAACTACTTATCAGTAGCACTTCAATAAAAATTCTACTCTAGAAGATCTCTAGGCCATCTTCTTTCCAGACGCCTCGGAGGATTATCGGGAATGGAGTGGGAAGCAAGTTGAGAAACTTGCGGATTTGAGTGGATATGGAGCTTAATATGAAAGGATAGGTATCTGATTTGGGCTAACTCAGCAACATATGGAACATTAAAGTCTTTATGGATAAGTTTATTGGTGACTAATTAAGGAGCATTGAGGATTTTTCGAAGGATTTTGGATTGTAAGGATTGAATACGGGAAGAATTAGAAGGTTTAGTTGAGCCCCAATTATTCAAACTTAAAACTTCAAACGATTTGAGCGTTCTCAAGACTGTAATAATCCAGTTTCAAATTTTTACACAATTAATTACAAGGTTATGGAGCTTACTATGTAAGGATAAATGTCTGGTTTGAGCTAAGTCAAAAACGTAAGGTATATTAAGATCTTTGTGGATAAGTTTGTTTGTCACGAATAAGGGGCATTTAGGATTTTTCTAAGGATTTTGGATTGTAAGGATTGGATACGAGATGAATTGGACAGGCTAGTAGAGCCTCTAAGTTCAACTCCTTACTTCAAATAGGTCTAATCACAGTCATTTAAATAAGTCTTTTGTAATTAATTGGGAGCTTTGAACGTTTGTCTCGTAAATTTTGAAGTAGTCTGTAACGACGAGCAGTTTCTTGTCGTTGTAGTCTTCAAATGATATAGCTAAAAATATTTTCCATTAAATTTAAAATCAGAAAGCTTTGAGCATATTTTCGATCCGAGCACTACTAACAGAGCTAGCGTGTGTCAAAAAAAGCCCAGCACTTATAAAATATAGGCAAATATAGGCAAAACCTGACTTTTTTCATTTAAACTAACATAGCTTCTAAACAATAGTTTCTAGTGACAAATGTTATATAACACAAAATAATCTCAATTAAATCTCTAATTGAAAAATATTCGGCAAATTTTCAATCCGAACTACACCGACAGAAAAACATTACAAAAAAAAAAAAATATGGCTCCCAGCGAAAAGACAAGACGTATGTCAAAAGTGTTATAATAGTCAGATATTTTAATATTTTCTTCTACCTTTTCCCTCTTTATTTATATTTTTTTTATGACCAATTTGCCAGGTTAAAGATTAGTAAATCATGATTAAATTTCCTTATTAAATATCAAAATATTTTTAATAAGACTGTTTATATAATACAGGTTGGTTTATATATTAATATATGATATGTAATCTGGGGTTAGCAGAGTGTAGGAGGGGTTAGGAGGAGTTAGGAGGAACTAATTAACAGGTTTGGGGTAGGGCAGTAATATACTCAACCTCCAACCTCTCCAATCCTCCAATCCTCCAATCCTCCAACCCAGGTCCTGAGGAACCAAGATATTATTAACGAGCGGATTCATCTTCTACCCCACACCATCATTCCTTAGTCACAAATATTATTAAACTTAATAACAATAAAACACAATTATTAAAGTGATGTTAATCGTTTAAAATTTTCAAATCCCTTCGTCGTAAACCCACGACTTCCTGTCATACAGTGTCCTTTAATGATATTTCACTAATTCCTGTTGAACAGATCCGCTACCCAGGACTCCACTTGGATAAACATCTTACTTGGAATCCACATACAAGACTAAAAAGACAAGAAACTCCCCGTCGTTACAGACTACTTCAACATTTACTAGACAAACGTTCAAAGCTCCCAATTAATTACAAAAGACTAGTTTACATGACTGTGATTAGACCTATTTGGATGTACGGAGTTGAGCTTTAGGGCTTTACTAACCCGTCCAATTTATCTCGTATCCAATCCTTAAAATCCAAAATCCTTCGAAAAATCCTCAATGCCCCTTACTTTTTCACCAATAAAGCTATCCATAAAGACATTAATGTTATATATGTTGCTGAGTTAGCTTCCGACACCATTCCTGATAATCCTCCGAGGCGTCTGAAAAGAAGATGGCCCAGAGACATTCTAGTGTAGAATTTTTAATAAAGTGCTACTGATGAGTAGTTCTTTTCAAGTTTTAACCTTTTATTATAATCGTTGTCACTACATTTACTTTATGTATAAATTTTGTATAATTGTAAATTTCAATAAATTATTCTTCAAAAAAAAAAAAAAAAAGTAAATATTTAATTGCATGAACATAGTATTTGAATTACTTTATTAATAATAAATAAATAAAAGGCTTAGGGAACTAAAAGGTTCGAAGCCAACGTCAGCAATCTACGACCACACACCTCCCTCAAACACACCCATCAAAACGTAAATTAGCAAAATCTAATATTTCTTGTTTTATTTTACAAATTGTTAACTCTATTAATATTATTATTTAGTTATACTATATATATATATATATATATATATATATATTTTACTTTTTGAAGAGAAAAGATTTGACCCCGGTTGGGATTCGAACCCAAGTCTCCACCTCTCTAGCGTGGTGCCTTATCCACTAGGCCACCGAGCCCGTATCCGAACCAGGGAAATCTTCTCTCTTCACTGATCTATACCCCCGGGCACTCGTACATCGCAATTGCGAGTGCCCGGGGGTATGGATCAGTGAAGAGAGAAGATTTCCCTGGTTCGGATACAGGCTCGGTGGCCTAGTGGATAAGGCACCACGCTAGAGAGGTGGAGACTTGGGTTCGAATCCCAACCGGGGTCAAATCTTTTCTCTTCAAAAAGTAAAAAATATATTTAAAAAATATTTACTAATCAAGAATTATTTCATAATTTAATATATATGACAGTACGTCAATAGATCTATTTAAAAGTAATGTTCAAATTGAACATTCATCCCCGAATTGTACATCGCAACCGGAGTGCCCGGGGATATGGATCGGTGAAGAGAAAAGATTTCCCTGGTTCGGATACGAGCTCGGTGGCATAGTGGATAAGGCACCACGCTAGAGAAGTGGAGACTTGGGTTCGAATCCCAACCGGGTTCAAATCTTTTCTCTTCAAAAATAATAAAATTCCTTTTAAATTCTATATCGCAACTGTGTTAAAATACTTCCAATTTAGTTCATATTTTAAAAGATATGCTTGGGGTGTCAATAACTAATTTTACATTATTTACTGTCACTACCTTGTTAAATACATTCCAGAAATAATGTTTGGTGTGAACATTCTTGTTTAGCTTAAAGTATAATAATTTAGGAAAAATATTTGCAAATTTCACCTTTATTTAACTATTCTTTCTATAATTTTACTATGAATATTTCCGAATATTTTCTTAAGGGTGTCAATAGCCGCCTAGTTTACCATAATTAAATTAATAATTTGTTTTTGTAAGTCAAAGTAAGTCAATTTGAAGACAATGCTAAAATCTGTTCATTGTATAACATGCGACATTATAATTTGCCAGCCATCCGTAATACTTACTGGCCTCAAGCGAGGTAGATTGCAATTCTTAAGCTATGGATATTTTTAATAAAAAAAAAAAAAAAAAATAATAAATTGTTAAGTGGTGGCACATGAACTCATGTTTAACAAACAAACAAGGAAGTGGCTCAGTGGGTTAGGCGCTAGACTGCCATTCTTCCCGGCCCAAGTTCGAGTCCTAAGGCAGAAAATTTTATATTCTGCATTTCAGCCGTGGATCGACTTCGAGGTGGGGAGAACCTCCTGGGGCACACTCAGCCTCTTCAATAATGGTTACCCTTAATTGGTGAAAAAAACCTGGAGATTGAGCATTATCATTATTATCATTTTTCCCTTAAGAAGAGCGTTTGAACTTGAAATATACACAATGTCCATTTTCTTTGCTTATTTTATTCCTTAAACTTCTTCTGTCTATTTTCGGCCTGTAGTTCCTGTTGGTTTCTGTTCAAATTTGTTATTCTTGATTTTGTCCCTTAAAAGTTATCCTTTATATTGTTTTCAAAAATTTTGCATTTTTTAAAGACCTCCTGTACTTCATCATACCAGTTGGTTTTCATTTTTTTTTTATCAGATCAAATAAAAAAAAAAATGTATTATACAGGGTGTCCAAAAAGAGTATAGGGTATTTGTTATTACGATAAAACAAAAACTACTTAAAATAAAAAAAAAAAAATTATTGTTAATTATTACAATATAAAGTTGAAAATTATTTGGAAAAGATGATGTTATCTAAATGGTTAGTGTTATGCTCCTGGCACTCTTCTAATCGGGAACGAAGATTGGCGATCACATGCTGACACATAGCTCTCGACATTGCTATGTGTATTGTTAAGTTTATTGTTAATTATTACAACTCAAGAACGTGGTTTCAACAAGATGGGTCCACTTGCCATACATCAAATCAAGCAATGGAAGCTGTTAACAAATTATTCCCTAATAAGGTCATTTCGCGTAGGGGTAACATCAACTGGCCTCCCAGAAGCGCCGAACTTAGTCCACTTCACTATTTTGCATGGGGATACCTTAAAAGTAAGAATAATCCGACGAACCTGACACAATTGAAGCAAAACATGAGGTCAGAAATGGCAGCAATATCGAGATCTATGTGTCAGTATGTGATCGCCAATCTTCGTTCCCTATCATAAGAGTTGCCGGGAGCATAACACTAACCATTTAGATAACATCATCTTTTCCAAATAATTTTCCACTTTATATTGTAATAATTAGGGCTCGGATGTTTATGCAATTAAAAATTAAAAATATGAGCATAAAATATGCATTTATTTTTCATAAATATGTAGGTAAATCAAAATAATATGCGCAATCAATTAAATTATTTTATTAATTATTATAATAAAAACCACAAGACTAACTAAAAAAAGGTTATAATAAGTAACTTAAAAAGTTATAAGAAAAAAGTTATTCTAACCTCCTAATTCTAAAAAGTTATTTTAACGTCCACAGAAGACACCGGAGCACGTATATACCTCCCTAGAGTTTTGTCCAACGAAACCCTAATTGTACCGTCTTTGATATGGCCGTTAATTTTATAAAATGGAATATCAGCACTTTGTGGAATATAAAATCCCGGAATCGGCTCGAAAAGTTTCGTTCGGGAAATCTTGTAAATACTTGTTCACTTATTCACTCCTTTTACACCTTAGTTTTGGCATCTTTACTGACGTGGGGGACGCTGTGAATGAAGTAGACTGAACTGAAATAAATGCGTTTTTTTACTTTGTTTGTGAGTTAAAGAAAGTTGAGGGGATCCTCAGAACTTAAACAGTCATTTGCTATAAAGTAAAAGCCGTGGTTTTTCGTGGTATTCTGTGTGTCTGACGCATTGATTCTTTATCGGCTCTAAACTTTTTTTTTTCCAAAAAAAGAAACGTTTGACGCAATATAATATGAATATGCAATTGAAATATGCAAAAACCACGAAAATAAGCAAAAATATGCATACACCACTGGAATATGCATAAATATGCAAATTAAAAGCTGCTTTAATCGAACCGTTTTGGTCCAAAACATGTTTCAAAAGTCATACTATTGATGTACGAACCATAGATTAAAATATGCAAATGCATCAACATCCGAGCCCTAAGAATAATTAACAACAATTTTTTTTTTATTGAAAGTAGTTTTTGTTTTATCGAAGTACCTAATACCTGATAATCTTTTTGGACACCCTTTATATACTTATAATAATATGTCTTCCCATTAACGCATTGTTAAATAATTGAGGCGTCACTTTAATTACAAAAAAAGGGTTACATCTCCACAAATACAAAAAAAAAAACAAGAGACAGGTGGCGAGGAAGCCAATATTGTACACCTTCTAGAAGACACAATAGTTTGAAAGGGTAATATCTATCGTGTAGTGTAGCCTGTATTGTATTGTGTATTGTATTGTCAACAAGATCCACTCACCTGTCTATCTTTTGATCCTACACCTGCTTTCTTTTCTTTATCTTCTTCAAGAGGAGCTTTCCGAATATAAAATGGAGAGTCTGACAATCTACAGTCAACTGCGGGCAGGAACATTTTCTCTTATCCAACTCAACTAATACTTTCATCCAGCTTGTGAGATACTTTCTTTATATATGTATATATATATGTTCTAGAAAAATGTCGTTCCTAGATAAAAGATTCTGTATCGAGAATCGATGGGCCAAAGTCGATTCCTATAAACCGAGTGACATGATACGATAAATTTATTTTTATAAAAAACCTGATATTTTTCATCTTTAATTATACATCAACTTTTCATGAATTAGATTAGCAGTGTCTCGTACCAAATTGATAAAAATTCTCTTAAGAATTAAAACTTTGTTTCATGTCCCATTGTAGAAGATACAAGACTCGGGAGAGGTCAAAAAAAAAAAAAAAAAAAAAATAGTGACGAAATTGAGTAAAATTAATTGTGTAAAAATTTGAAACTGAATTATTACAGTCTTGAGAATGCACAAATCGTTTGAAGTTTTATGTTTGAATAATTGGTGCTCAACTAAACCTTCTAATTCTTCCCGTATTCAATCCTTACGATCCGAAATCCTTCGAAAAATCCTTAATGCTACTTACTTCGTCACCAATAAGCTTATCCATAATGATCTTTATGTTGCTGATTTAGCTCAAATCAGATACCTATCCTTTCATAGTAAGCTCCATAACAACTCAAATCCACAAGTTTCACAAGTTGCTTCCCACTTCATTTCCGATAATCCTCCGAGGCGTCTTAAACGACGATGGCCTAGAGAACTTCTAGTGTAGAAGTTTTAATAAAGCGCTACTGATGAGTTGTTCTTTCCAAGTTTTAACATGCTATTATAATCCTTGTCAATACATTTATTTTGTACAGTTGAAAATTTCAATAAATGTATATTTAAAAAAAATGTTTGAATAAACATGCCAAAAAACAAAAATTTCAATTTTTTAATATTTGCAAAGCAATATTTAGGGCCATTTAGGCCAATACTATGCAATATTTAACCTTCCTGGCCCTTTCCCTTCCGTTATGGATATATTTCAGATATCTGTTAGATATCCTCTGGTGTAAACCTTTCTTGTCTTGCATTTTTGAAAAATTTAGTGTATATAAACCATGTAACATAGAACTGAGGTGTTGAAAGTTTTGTATGATTTAGAACTGAAGATGAATGTTTAACATTATAAACTAGCTTTCTAAAAAAAATAATTTCAATAGAAGTGGCAATTAATTCATAAATCCTGATTACAAAAAAAATATCAGAAAATCAATATCGAAGATAACTTGGATGGATATGTTCATTTTTCAAAAAAACTTCGTCACATCCTAAATTAAACGGATTTGGACATACTGAGTTTTGACAAACACATAGTTGATATGTAGCATAACAAACCAATGGAATGTACATGTTTACTTTTGAAAGAATATTCCACAAAATGAGAAAACTAAGATCAAATGGGATGCGAACTGAAATCCTAATGGAATTGAGTGGCTATGTATATATGTAGTTGTGGAAGGGTAGTTATTTCGTTTGTCTTGTTCAAAATCAAATAACATATTTAGTAGATCAGTTTATTTGTCATATAATAAAGAGCATTAAGGTAAAAAAAAAAATCAATAAAAAAAAGAAAAATTCAAATTCTAAGAATGAACCCCACCCCCTGAACTCAAAAGTCGGCCCTGATTTTAAAATCAGCTCACAGACCGTGCCACTGGAAATTCCTTCCAACTTTCCAATTCCAATACTTTTTTTTTTTCTTTTTCTCTTTCTCCAGCCTATCTTCATTTCAAATCCGCCTCGACCAGTTCTCCAGTTCTCCAGTTATCAGTTTTCCAGGATCTGCATATAAATGTCTGATCGTGGTTTGAGCTCTGTAATATTTGCCAGAAATCGGACATACAAATTCAAATCATGAACATAGCCAGGGCACGGGAGCGATATATTTAATTGGATATAGGTTATTGGAAATTTCTTTTAGTCAATTAATTTTTGATATACATACCAGACACACACAAATAGTTTAATGTTTACAAAATACAAATAAATAAAATATACAAAAAAAAAATTCAATAAATTTCTTTAAAAAAATTAAGAAATATTAAAAAAAAAAATTGTTAGCTACTTATTAAAATTTATCGAAATACGAAATTAAATAAAATGCATTTAGTAAATGTGACGTTCATAAAATTGGTGTAAAGGAACTAACCACTAGTATCGCTTCTATAAGGTCCCGAGACCATTTTCTTTTCTGACGCCTCGGAGAATAGAATGGAGAGCAGTTTGAGATGGATTCGAAAAGAGATTATTATGAATGGAGATCTTTATGGATAAGTTTATTCGTGACATAATAAAGAGCATTGAGGATTTTTCAAAGGATTGGATATCAAAAAATTTAGATGGTTTAGTGGAACCACAGATCTCAGCTCAGTTTGTCCAAACAGGTCTAATTTCTATCGTGGAAATGAGTCTTAGATATTTAGATAGTTATGGTGAACTTTAATTTTTAGAACGATTTTTGATTGAATAAGAATTCGAAGGTTTAGTGGAGCCCTAAAGCTCAACTCCGTATGTCCAAATATGACTAATTAATTTTTGTTTTTGTTTTGTTATTTATTGAAATTTACAGTTATACATCAAGTAAATGTGATGATAATACTGAAAATGATACGTCAGTTGTTTTCAAAGCAACTACCCATTGCTAGCACTTATAAAGGTACTATATAATTAAGTAATATATTAGAAGGTCCCGAGGCCATCTTCTTTTCAGGCGCCTCGGAGGGTTATCTGGAATGGAATGAGAAGCAAGTTGTGATGCTAATGGATTTGAATGGTTGGGGAGTTTGCTATGAAAGTATTGATATCTGGTATGAGCTATGTCAGAAACGTATTGGATTTTTCAGAAAAGGATTGGATTCGAGATGAATCGGATGGTTTAGTGGAGCCCTCAACTCCGTACGTCCAGATAGGTCTAATCACAGTCATGTATATTAGTCTTTTGTAATTAATTGGGAGCTTTGAACGTTTGTCAAGTAAATGTTGAAATAGTCTGAAACGACTAGCAGTTTCTTGAATTAAATTTACTTTACAGAAATGGATGTTTTCTATTTAATCAGCGTCATACAGGGATTGTCGGCTACCTGCCTCCTATATCGAGCAACTAGAAAACCACGAGTATTTTCTAGTATTTTCATTCTTATATCGATTCCAAGTTAAGCTTTTGTCCATTTGTAGTCCCAGGTGGTGGATCAGTGGAATACGATATGCAAACTTTAGATTCGAAAATAACATTTTTAGACTGTAAGGTTTACAAATACAGTCCTAAGCAAGTATGAGATTTGAGGTTTTTGACATGAAAAGATGGGGTACGAGTGTGCGAAATATAAATTTGAATTCAGCCCACAAAAAAAAAGTAAAAGTTATATTAAAAAAAAAAAAATATTTTTTTCCCTCATTCAATTAATTTCTTTTTTATATATTGGCAAAGGTATCATACAGGTGCACTGTATCAATTGATTCCAATCATAACAATTAATTTAATTATATAGTTCCTGCTTACTAATTAAAATTAAATTAGCGCAGGCCTGATTGTTCTGTTAATATTGGAAATTATTTTCATTTATATACTTCTAGGAAAACAGGTATTTCAATTTTCGTTAAAATGTCGGCTCTGGAAAAATTTTCTTCTTAACGATATTTACGTAATAGCGAGGAGCGTCACGAGATGTCGTTAACGCTATTCTAATGACGTTTTCTCTAACATATTAGTTCTCAGTATCATATTACCATACATATAATTGTATATGAATAATTTTAAACTGGTTAAAAAGCACTTATGTAATGGGGTGTTTAAAAAAAAATGTCCATTTTTGAAAATTATTCACAGCTGGTCTGGCACAGGTAAAGGGAGGTCAAGAACTGGTTTAAGAAGAGGCCTTTTTTAATGTGATTTAACTAATTTTGGGATAAAATCATTCACTTAAACATATTCTAGTAGAAAAACTATTAATGGGGTGTATAAACAAAAATGTACGTTTTTGAAACAAATATTTGTATTATTATTTCTTTGATATAAAATACAATTAATACTCAAAGTATAGTCCGTTGTTATCTACCGCCATTACCCATCTGCTCGCCAATTGCTCGATGCCACGCTGATATCATTTGTGGGATGGCTGTCAAAGAACTCTTGGACAGCATTTTCAACTTCCGCAAAATTATCAAATTTTTTTTCCCTCGAAGAAAATGGTCCATGGATCGAAACAAGTAATAATCCGAAGGTGCGAGGTCTGGACTATATGGTGGATGAGGCAGGAGTTCAAACCCATGATGTTCTGTAAACTTGTCTGCTGCTTGTCGAGGAGTAAGTTCGTGAGGGACCAGTCTACAGTTCTTTTTCACCTTCCCCATGGAGAGAAGATGGCGACTAACATTATCTTTCAACACACCACACTCCCTGGCAAGTTCGCGAGTACTTGTGGACGGATTTGACTCAACAGCTACCTTCAGAACCTCATCAATATCCATTAATGGCCGCCCGGAGCCCTTCTTCCTTTCCAACGTCGTATCTCCACTTCTACATTTTTCAAACCAACGCCGCGCAGTGCGCTCTTCAAGGACACCTTCCCCTTCATATTTAATAATTTCACGAGTTGCTTCAGCGGCTGTGAAGTTTTTTTTTCCAGAAATGTCTTAAAATTACGAGAATTTCGTAGGACACTGTCATGTTTCTTCTCTAAAATAAATAACTGAACTGAGGCTGTTTTTGAAGAAGTCCGGTGTTAGTAAACAGGCTTAGAGAATGCTCTAAAGGGATTATTAAGTATTGGTAAATAATAAATAGCATTAAGATATTTACAGACTTTTGAACTCTGGAATTTGATAAAACGGGAATTTTTTTTTATACGCCCTTTTATAATATAAGGGTAGGCATATGCAGAAAAAAAATATATTTAAAATTTAATTTCTATTAATGTTAATGAATACAATTACCAGAATAGCTAAATCGATGCTTAATTCAATAATTTAAAAAAATAATTATCTTTTCCGTAAACTAGAGACTACGAGTATAAATAGGACAGTGTAAGACAAAAGATAGAGATAGTGGGCAATCAGGTGATTGGTTGTTGGGCGGACACAATTTATCTCCTTTGTTCCTATTGGTCCCGAGTAGACCAATCACCATCACCCTCTCTTCTATTCTTGACAAACTGTTTTAGCCTATTGTTCCTCTCACACTTTTAATCTGGTAAATTACATTGAACTCATGAGGCATTTTATTTTTTATTTTTTTCAACTTGTGTCAATATGGTGAGGTCAAATCAATATCACACTGCTGCGGATGATGTATAGCTTGGATCAAAGTGGCACTTACATAGATTAAATGTACACAGCCCTTTAACAACAGCATGTTTGGTACAAGAACAGATTTATTGGTACAATTACATCAATGATAGTAATTTAAAAAAAAAAAACAAAAAAAAAAACAAAAAAAACTAAATCAATATAATAAGTAACATGTATGTACTCGCAGACTCTTAATACATACAACCAAATTTATTCCAATGTTGAATAAATGCATATTTTCGAGCGTAAAACATAACTCATCAACGCTCGTTCAATCTATATAAGAAATGAAGTTCAGGATTTATCTTACAGACTACTTCAACATTTACTAGACAGACGATCAAAGCTCCTAATTAATTACAAAAGACTCATAGACATGACTGTGATAAGACCTATTTGGACGTACGGAGTTGAGCTTTGGGGCTCTACTAAACCATCCAATTCATTTCGTATCCAATTCATACAATCCAAAATCCTTCGAAAATCCTTAATGCTGCTTACTTTGTGAACAATAAAGTTATCCATAAAGACCTTAATGTTACATGTGTTGCTGATTTAACCCAGACCAGATACCTATCCTTTCATAGTAAGCTCCATAACCACTCCAATCCACTAGTATCCTAACTTATTTACCACTCCGTTCCCGATAATCCTCCGAGGCGTCTGAAAAGAAGATGGCCTAGAGACCTTTTAGTGTAGATTTTATTGAAGTGCTACTAGTGAGTAGTTATTTACATGCCATTTTATTCAATATAAACAGATTTACTTGATGTATATTATTTTGTACAGTTTTATATATCAATAAATTAAAAAAATAAATAAAATAAAAGGATTTATCTATAATATATGATATTTCAGATTCAGTCAACCTATTGATGTAGCAAGATCACTAGTTGAGCATGTCGGATACTGGAAAACCATATCTTAATATTGTGAATTATCAACCTGTATGAAAATCAAAGTCCTATAAATTAAAAAAAAATATTGTTTATTAGTTGTTTCTTATATATTAATATGAATTTCTATTTATTTCATATAAAATATTCTTAAATTGTGGAACGAAATACATTTATACAGTTGTAAATATCAATCATTAAAAAAAAAATAATAGTTATCATAAATGTACAGTCAACGCTCTGTTTGTTTTTAATATCGTTCATTTTAATATCGTAGGAATATATTTTATTAAATAGATATATGGTGTGAATTCAAAGTCGGTTGCTATGGCTACC
Organism: Euschistus heros; assembly: GCA_003667255.2. Lineage (NCBI taxonomy): Eukaryota > Metazoa > Arthropoda > Insecta > Hemiptera > Pentatomidae > Euschistus > Euschistus heros. The sequence goes on from RCWM02001011.1 coordinate 42,953, forward strand.
AGCCAACGGTCGTATGTTTTGTATCAGCTGATTATAATTAGTTGGAGTACAAACCAAAATGGCGGCTTCTTTATAGAACGCTGCCCTCTTAGCTATAGGGGCTTGTTTGTTTTGTATATTTGAACATTAATGGGCAGCAGGGAAAAGCATTGGCATACTAACGAACATCTACAGCCTCTCTAAATTCCGATTTTATTCCGTAAAAACCGTTTTTGTATCTATCAGTGAAATATTTTACGTACTGTTTAGTAAATTTATTTTGTACATTTGGTGTTCTAATTCTATCAAATAATTACCAATATGATGAGTTATAATTTAATTTTTTGAACTGAATCAAAAGATCAAATATATTTCGAGGTAGCTAAAACAGCTATAAATTGGTAAATATACAAATGGCACTTGTCAACAATATGGCGAAGGAATGTGTGAGAGAGGTTTAGAACAGGGTTGGGAGGGGAAGTGCTGCTAACCTAACTTTATTCAAAGATGGAAAACACGAAGCGCCCCGAGATCCCGAAAATAAATCTAATAAAGTCGTTCCTAATTCAGTTTAGTCTATCCCGGCTCCCACTCGGAGGTCCCCATCCCACACTGCCATACAAATCTAAGCTTCATATTATTTTAAATCTTTTAAAGGTTTCAACTAAAATTGTACTTTTTTTTTTTCTAATTTTATTCTTATAATATTAGTAAACAATATGAACAGGGATCAATACACGATATATGAGAATTATGTTTTTTATAATCCGATCATTTTAAAACGGTACGTGTTTTTACACGGACTAACTCTGTTTGAAGAGTGTAGTCGCCCGTCCGATAGCTCTCCTAACAATTATTTTAATGTTATCAATTAAAAAAAAAAAAGGAAAAAGTAACACAGTGGAACCTCTCGATAAAGCGAATTGCTTGATAAATCGAAGTTTTTCTATTCCCCTTGAATCTGCCTAACATTCCTATGATATTTTAACCTCTAAATATCAAAGGATTGGTTAAGAAGACCTTGATTTATCGAATTTTCGAATATTCCTTAGCTTACACCGCGCCTCTACAGAACCTCTATATATCCAAGTCGAATTGTTAAATAAGTAGAATTTAGACTGGTCAAAGATTCTACAAGGATTAATGTAACTCCCATCCTGACATTTGTTTCCGATTTGTTTTAGTTTCTAATAAAAGAAACATGCGATACGTTTCGTTTTCTGTTGTTCAACAATATTGTTTTCATTCTCGAAAATGGTAAAGCGTAAAACCCTTTCGTATTATGAAAAATTGAAGATTATTCAAGCCGTAAATGCCTGTGTTGATAGAAAGAGCGATACTGCAAAAAATGTTTGGAATACCAGCGAACCTTTTATCCACAATTTTAAAAAATAGGCTGAAGTTTGGAAATCAAGCTTTTTCATTGCTAAAGAGACTAAATGGGCCCAAGTTCCAAGATATCGACTTAGATAAAATGTCGTTTTCAGGTAGACGAACTACTATTTCAAATTTTTTTTCCGAAGGTCCGCTTAAATTTTTCACAACTTTATTATTATTTCAATAAAATCTGTACATATTTTTTATAGTTATATTGAGTATTTTATTATAAACCTCTAACCTCTATATTTCCAAGTCCGTCAGAAATCACCTCAATAAATCGATACTCGATACATCGAAATACTCGATAATTCGAAGTTTTCTCGTTCCCTTGAGGTTCGTTATATCGAGGTTCCACTATATTATTAATTATAATTAATATAATTCTAGTATGATTCATTAGTAACAAAAAATTGAGTACAAGAGGAAGTGGTTCTTGTATTCATTTGGTGTTCTCACTTCATGTTTGAACCTGGGGCGGGAGACACATGATTAATTTTACCTAAACACGAATGTTCAACTTCAAAGCATAATCTATCCTTACTCTTGACCTGATTACGATAACAATAACAAAAGCACAAAGAGGAAGCGACCCTGGTTGGCTGGTTTAGTGAAAAGGAGTTGATTAATGACCGCAACGAAACAATTGCCAACATCAAATGTTAAATCTTTTTAAAAAAAATACCCTCCTATCCCTAACTATCTCTTTTTTTATCAATTTTATGAGAGTGGGATAATAAACCTACAATATTGACTCTGGCTTTCCTTCACCATTCACTTTGTCACCAATAAACTTATCCATAAAGATCTTAATGTTCCTTATGTTGCTGATTTAGCCCAAACCAGATGCCTATCCTTTCATAGTAAGCTCCATAACCACTTAAATCCCCTAGTTTCTCAACATGCTTCCCATTTAATTCCCGATAATCCTCCGAGGCGTCTGAAAAGAAGATGGCCCAGAGATCTTGTGTAGATTTTGTTTTATTTTTTACTGAAGTGCCACTGATGAGTAGTTCTTCTCAAGTTTAGGCATGTTATTGTAAACTTTTTTTTTAACACATTTACTTGATGTATACTTGTATAGTTGTAAATTTCAATAAATTGATTAAAAATAAAAATAAAATAATCCTTTACGGTTCAACAAAGAGTTCCAATCAGGATTGATGAATTGATTGCCACTTTTATTAGAATCATTTCAATTAAACATTTATGGAAAGGGCTTCAAAAAGATATAAGGACATAGAGTGGACTAAATGTGCAGAGGCGAAAGGGTTGGGTAGTGACGAGTCCTTCAAGTTTTCCGTATCACTGTTTTGGTTTTATCCTTTCTTGGGGTGTAGAGTGCATGGAATATCCGATAATTTTGACTTCATAGCTTCGTTAGGAATAGTTAGAAGGTAAACATACTAAAAGTCCCAGTCCCTGGAGTAAGGTAACAGTGGGGGGAAAGGAGAAGGTCTCATTTTTGGGTTTTTGAATTATATCTCAAAAACGGTGGACACTAGAAAAATAAGTTACAGATAAAAATCAAAGCTAATTGAATTTCCTATAAAGTTAATTCTATACATATTTGTCAAACTTCTAACGGTTTCCGAGATATACGTGATTGAAATCGATAATTTTCGAAAAACAAATAATTTTTATCTCTTTTTTTGTCAAAGATTTGCTTCTAGTGCCTTTCACGATCGTTTTTCAGAAGAAATGTTGTAATGTAAAGCATTAAATTTACTTTAATTTCATAAATATTTTTCTGCCACAAATATTGAGTTATAAATTATTTTTGTTTAAAAAATTATCGATTTTCAATAATTTATATCTCGGAAACAGTTTGAAGTTCGACAAAATGTATAAAATCAACTTTATAGGGAATTTAATTAGTTTTTATTTTGATTCAAGAGATATGTTTCAAGTGTCCACTCTCCACAGAGATATAATCTAAAAGCCCATGTTTATTAAATGGACTAATAAAAAAAAATTTAAAATGTGACTATTGGAAATATTCTTAAAAATTTAATATCTCAACGATATCCCGATTACCAACAAATATATTCCGATGCATCAAAAACTCAAACCCGCACTTCGATCGCCGTATTTGACCCCCAGAACAACCAGAAATTCTCTTTTTCAGTCCCATTGAATCTTAGTATCTTCAGCGCAGAACTTTACGCCATCCTCCATTCCATAATATACTGTGAAAGAATATTCGCAAATACCAATATCCTAACAGATTCCGCCTCGGCATGCCAGCATCTAAAACTGATACATCAAACAAAACCATATAATTACATTTCTATTAAAATTATTCCTCTCTTACACATGCCCAAATTATTTCTTCCAATGGATACAGGGACACGTAGGGCTTTTAGGTAATGAAACGGCAGATAGAACAGCCAACCAACGCCAGCATCACCGGATAAATGTTAAAATCCCAACAACAGACTTAATAAGAAAGATCAAAAGTAACGCGATCGAAGAATGGCAAAGGTTTTACGATTAGGAAAGTACTCTAAACGGAAAGGACCCTGCGCAGTGCAGCAAAAGGTAGCATTGACCCCATGGTTTGTGACTCAAAGGCTAGATCTCGACCGCCCAAGCTTAGTAAAACTTGATAAAACCATGGCAGAAATAATAAATACCTCAATTTAATGGCACTAGCTCAAAGTGGCATGTGTCCTAAATGCCAATGCCTGGAAGATCCAAGACACATTGTGTTTCATTGCAAAAGGTTTGTCAAAGAGAGGATAACAGCACTGAGTACACAAACTATTCAGAACGTTTCTGATTTTTTAAGAAATATGACCAAAGAAAAGGCCCACAACTTAAAGAAATTTTTATCAGAAACGAAAGTTATCATATAATAGAGAAACACATACAAAATTCAACAGGTTATAATATGTGATAGCACTACATTGGTAATATAGGACTTGTGTTAACAAGTCTTAAGCAAAAAAAAAAAAAAAAAAAAAAAAAAATTTAATATGTATAACCTATGTGAACATGTGTGGTGTGTGTGTGTTTATGGTTTTTAAAATAATCTTTAAAGACTTATTTTATTTAAATTTTTAAAACTATTTTCCCTTGAATGTTCATTTGTAATATTACATTAAATTCGTTCAAATTATTAAATAATAATTATCATTTTTTTTTACAGGTTGGTACTGGCATTAGAAGATTTAGAAGTAGGACATAAGAATCGGTAAGACCAACTCTAAGTTGCAAATAATTTATCTTGAAAATAATAAAAAATATTTTTTTACTGTTCAATTCAACAAATTGATACTCTCACTGTTTGAAAATTCAAAATTAAACAGTATCTTCAATATTATACCTCAAGTGAACATTATCTATATTCATATAGTCGGAGCATCTCTTTCTTAAAATGAGATTTTTGTTTTTAATTTTTGATAATTATACTAGTACAATAATACAATTAGTAAACTAGATGAACTCTAAATTAATAGCATGTTTATGAATAAAAAAATACTAATTTGTAGCACGTCTTAAAATTTCTGTACAATTTCTTTGGCGATTTCGTTTTCAAAATCCTCGAGAGTTATCGGAAATCGAGTGAGAAGCAAGTTGGGATACTAGTGGATTCCAGTGGACTTCTTATCTTGTCGTGGAAGGGTAGGTATTTGGTTTAGACCCATTCTACAATATAGGGAGCATTTAGAATTGTATAAAGGATTTTGTATTGTAAGAATTGGATACGAGAAGAATTGAAAGGCTTAATTGAGTGCCAAAGCTCAAATTTTCATCTCCAAAAAAATCTTAATACAGTCCTGTGAATGAATCTTTTGTAATTCATTAGGAGCTTATCTTTAATAGATCTTACACATTTCAAATATATTCCTGTTTATCTTATCGTTTTATTTAAACAATTCACAACTTGAATAGGAAAAGAATAGCTCCCTTGAGACTGTCAGCGAATAGTGATATAGTTGGTGAGATTATCAATTCCGTTTTGTGCATTTTTTTTTTTTTTTTTTTTTTTTTCGATTTTTTTTTTTACTGGTTTCGTTTTAAATGAAATTTTGCATTTAATGTGAAAACCCGAATATTCAAATTCAGCTTGAGTCAGGTTTTGGCGAAACGCTTTTGTGAGTTTAGCTCAAAAAACCACAACACATGTGCATCAAGCACATTTTCGATTTTGTATTTCACCGACAATATTTTTCGCTTATGTATGATTCAGTTTTTTGTAGGAGATAAATTTTATTATTAAATAGCTTAATCCTGCTGACGTCTATACCCTTATGTTTTTTTTTTTGTTTTTTTTTTTGCTTACTTGTATTGTTTGTTTATTTCGTTTAACGTCACTTTATGCTACTATGGCTAATCGGACGATGCTACGGTGGGAGTCCTAAATTTTTCCTATCCAGGTATAATTAGGATAGGGATCTTTAACGAGTACCTGACATCGCACAGGCTCGGGACCCCCATTTTACGTCCCTTCCGAAGGACGGCATAGCTAAGGATTTTTTACTCCCTTTAAAAAATCCTAAGGTCATCTGCCGGGCTGCGAACCCGCGATCTTGGGTTTAGTAGGTTGCTATGCTAACCACTACACCACAGGTGACCCCACTTACTTGTATGATTGTATTGTTTGCTTATAGGAGAGTAATTTTTTATACAGTCGAGAAAGATCGGTCAAATTCAGGTTAATTATTTGTTATTTCGTATCAGAAGAAACAGAGTCAAAAGGAGCTGACTCATTATTGAGCTAGTGTTATTTAATATTACAAGAGTTGAGCTCTTAACTGTTCCTACTCTCTTAATAACAAACTGCCAGCTACGCGTAACGCGCTCATGGTCCCCAAAAACGTATCGCTTTTGAGCAATTAGGTCATTGGTAAAACATGATCCATTTTAAAAATTATTTCAAATGTTTAAAATTTAAAATTACGTTATTATGAATTAAACAGTATGTACAATATTCTTGGATGTGTAACTCCCATATCGATATTTTTTATATATCTTGTGTCGATAACCATTTTAACTAATTTGTATATTTTGTATAATAATTAAACTAATTTGTTGAAAACACTGGTACATGAGTGTATTCTAACCAAATAACAATCGCTTGGTACGGAAAGAGTACATCCGCATAAAAGTACCTTCGACCTCGGGCCCTTGGTAGACCGCAGTGCTGGAGGTTTTAAGGTGTCATATATTATTCCGCTCGTCCCTTTTTAGTATTCAGAAACTAAAAAGAAGTTGTAATATTTAGGACCAACAGTTGTAGTTTAGTAGACCTACTAACTTATTGTTAGTAACTTACTACTCTGCAACGGCTTCACTTCCAGCAAACTTTCACACTTAGCTTAGTAGACTTAGTAACTGTTTTAAATTGACATTGAACTATTGCACGAATGCTGTTCTTTAAGAGATCCTTTCTCATCATTGCCTTCTAGATTAGGGATAGCAAAGAAGAATAAAATATTACTATTAGTCTTGAAAGACTACACCTTTTTTTTTTATATCCATTTATTGATATTTACAACTGCACAAAACATATACATTAAGTAAATGTGTGGATAAAAATTACAATAACATGCCAAATCTTTAAAAGAACTACTCATCAGTAGCACTTCAATACAAATTCTTAACTAGAAGGTCTATAAGCCATCTTCCTTTCAGACGCCTCGGAGGATTATCAGGAGGAAGCAAGTTGGGATACTAGTGGTTTTGAGTGGTTATGGAGCTTACTATGAAAGGATAGGTATCTGGTTTGGGCTAAATCAGCAACATATGGAACATCAAGATCTTTATGGATGAGTTTATTGGTCACAAAGTAAGGAGCATTGAGGATTTTATGATGGGTTCTGGATTGTAAGGATTGGATACGAGATGAATTGGATGGTTTAGTGGAGCCCCAAAGCTCAACTCCGTACGTCCAAATTGGTCTAATTACTGTTATGTAAATGAGTTTTCTGTAATTAATTGAAAGGTTAGAACGTTTGGCAAGTAAATGTTGAAGTAGTCTGTAACGATGAGCAGTTTCTTGTCGTTTTAGTCTTGTATCTGGATTCCAAGTAAGACGTTTGTCCAAGTGGAGTCCTAGTTAGCGGATCTGTTCAACAGGGATTAGTGGAATATCATTAATTTTGAAATTTAAACAACATGATGTTTTAATACATAATTTTATTTATAATGTTATATAGTATATATTAATGATAATATAAACTATTTAAACGATATTTATATAGTTTAGAGATTACTGACTGCGGGTAGAGGTTGCGGGTGAAGTGGTGGCCAATCGATAGCATTCTTCCTATCTTGATATTATTTTTATAATTATCTTCAACTTTAACATTAACTTTATTGATTCTTTTATAAATATTTTGTTTCGATTTATCTTTTTTTATATATATATATATATATATATATATATATATATATATATATATATATTGTCGCGCCGCTTGCTATTGGTTTTATTATTGTATTATTAGTTTATTGTTTGGTATTATTATTTTCTGTTTGTTATTATTATTATTATTTGTGAAAAGAGTTATTTTTGTTTAAGTTCTGTTGTGATAGATTTTGTTGAAATTGTGTCAAGTGAACCCTGCAACACTGACTGCTTTTATAAACAGATAATTACCTTTCCTAGTTTTAGGTAATCCAATATAGTTGTTCTTGTTTTTTGTGTTCTGTGCATTATTTTGTAATGAAACCTATAAATTGAGTTTGTGAACTGTTAAATTTTAATCATTTACAACAAATGGTCTGTAGCGAATAGTTACACACACCAAAGAGACTATTCATATATATATATATATATATATATATATATATATATATATATATTGTTTAGTAAGGTTCTTGAGGTTCAGTCATCAAATAAAAAATCAACTATTTTGGCGACGTTTCGAGACTATATTGTTCTCATAATCATGCCCTACAGTGAAAATACAGGTTACAATAAAATTATATAAGTTATACAAGATATTTAGTTACCAAACTAAAGAAAAACAAATTAAAAAAATAACCAAATTAAACAAAACAGATTCCTGTAACTTAGGGAATGAAAAATGGTTCGTTAATCTCACCAATATAGAGTTCCCTAAAGAAGTAAAACGATTTCTGTCCCTCGGTCCGAAATATTGCTTACCGCATGAATCTAATCAACTACCTATAACAAATCTTATAAGTGACGTTGAATTTATTATACATAATAGTGTAGAAGAAAGTAAACGGGATGAAATGAGAGGAAAATGTGTTAGTATAATAACCAATTATAAAAATACTAATCACAATAAAAATAATCACTGTAATAATAATAGTCAAGAAAAAACACGAAAGGTATACAAAGCTACCAGGGAATTTCTAAAAACATATCCAAATATAATAATAACTAAAACAGATAAGACTAATCAATCAGTAGCAATTATGAAAGGCGATTATATTAATAAAACTAACGATTTATTAAAAGATAGGAACACATATAAAAATGTTGGTACTAACCCAACACATAAACTAATGAACGATACAAACACAACATTAGCTAAATTAAAACAACAAAAACTCATAGATACTAAAACATACATTAAACTAATTCCCCAACATCCCCTAAACTGTACTCACTAATTAAAAATCATAAAACTGACAATCCAGTGATACCTATTGTTTCATTTATAAACTCTCCCACACATGAATTATCTAAATACCTAACCAATATCTTAAAACACTTGTCCACAGATAAATATAATGTCAAAGATTCATCCGAGTTCTATAATAAAATAACTAATATCCGGATTCCACAAGGCTACAAAATAGTTTCATTAGACGCATCCTCGTTATTTACCAATATTTGTACCACTAAAGTAAAAATAATAATTGAAAAACATTGGCATAAACTTCAAACTCATACACCAATTCCTAAAGACCAATTTCTCAAATTATTAGCTCTGTGTACCGATAGGGGTTATTTCCAATTTAATGAAAAATTTTACATTCAAATGTATGGGTGCCCTATGGGATCTCCAATCCCTCCAATTTTAGCAGACATATACTTAGAGGATCTCCTAGATTCAGTTATCCCCAAAATCCCCTTCAACGTCCCATTTCTATTCAAATAGGAAGATGATATCCTTACTGCTATACCTACAGAAGACAATAAACGTGAAATAATTTTAGCCGAATTTAATAAATTTTCAAATAGACTAAAGTTTACTATGGAATTTGAATACGATAATAGACTTACTTTTAATTCGGAACCCTAATGGAATAATAGATACAGAATGGTCGAAAAAACCAATACATTCCGCAAGATATTTACATTATACTAGTCAATGCCCCAAAAGTTATAAAATAAACACCGCAAAAAATTTAATAAATCGTGCAATAAAGTTATCTACAGAAAAATATAAACAAACCGCGGAAAATAAAGCAGTAGACCTTTTAATAAATGGATATCCACATAGACTCATTTGTAACTTGCTCAAACAAACAAATACTCAACAGAAACCACAAGAAAATATGAATAAAAGATATTACACCATCCCATATATACAAACACTATCAGAAAGGCTCAGGAAAACACTCACAAATAACCATAAAACTGACTACACGGTCACATTCAAAAATACCTCCACCAGTAATAAATTGTTTACCAAAACCAAAGATACGGATAAGTTAGAGTTACAGTCTAATATTGTTTATGAAATTCCGTGTGAAGATAGTTGTGGCAAGTCTTATTTTGGTACATCGGAACAATATCTTAAACGACGAGTGTATCAACATAAATACAGTTGCACGTCTATAAATAAAAACCCGAACAAACCTGACCAAACAGCTCTCACCACACATTACAGGCAAACAAAACATAATTTTATATTTGATTTCCCCAAAATTATTCACCATGAACAAAATAATTTTAAAAGAAATATTAAAGAAATGATAACCATAGAAAAATTTAAAAACCGCACAATAAACAAAAAATCAGACGTTTTAAATCTTAACACCTGTTATTCCAACTTAATACATTCAGACCAATAATATACATTTACATTTATATACATCATACAAACCTTTCTTCCATTTATTAGTATATTATACTGAAATATTTTTGTACCTGCATCTTTGGGAATACCCACACAGTTCCTTTTAACTTAATTTTTAAGAAATAGGGTTTTTCCCCACTAACCCTTGTTAACTGTCTGTTTAAACTCACTCCCCCAGGTCAGTTGTGTACTAGAATTGTTAGTCTATTCATATCCACCAGTAACATTGTAAGTACCTTCATACTCCTCTATATTCTGTAATTATATATATTTTTATTACCCTACACATGTTGTTATATACCTACCTGTACTGTAGCTAACTTTATGTTTTGAAATAACTTGTATAACTTATATAATTTTATTGTAACCTGTTTTATCACTGTAGGGCAGGATTATGAGAACAATATAGTCTCGAAACGTCGCCAAAATAGTTGATTTTTTATTTTATGACTGAACCTCAAGAACCTTACAAAACATTTAATAGTAACAGTCAAGAAATTTATCCGTATATATATATATATATATATATTTAATCTATGTACTTTAACTGGTTACTTTCATATTTGTTTTATTCTACTTAGTGATGAGCCATACTAAAGATACACATCGCAAGAAAAATATCCATGTTCCATATCATAGATTTTTTTAGCTCTGAATATCTATCACAAATATCGGCACACCAATATATTGTAGTTTTTTTTTTTTTCTTTCATGAAATGCTATTTTAGATATTTCTATCGTATCAAATCTTAGTGATCCAAAATCAATAATAAATGCTCCTTACTTGGTCACAAACGAATATTACCCACAAAGATCTTAATATTAACCTTACGTTTCGGACTTAGCCAAACCAGATACCGATCCTTTCGAAGCCAATTCCACAACAATCCATTAGGATCACAACTTGCTTCTCATTCCATTCCAGAAGAACCTCCGAGGGGCCTGAAAAGAAGATGGCCTCAGGACCTTTATAAGTGCTGCCAATGGGCAGTTGATTTTACAACAATTAACGTGTTATTGTCGTTATATCTACTTGATGTATTATATTTTTATATTGTATATATACAGTTGTAAATTTCAATAAATAACTTAAAAAAATAAAATAACATAATACAAAATTAAAAAAAAAAAATTAAATTTTGTCTTTAACTAAATTTGGTCCAATGGAAATTCAAAAGTTTCTAGGCCCATCACTCCTATGGCCGCATTCTAACAATATTTATCGAAAAGGATAACTGAAAGAATTTTTTACTTTTTCTACAATAAGAAAACCAAGCCAAACTGTTTTAAGGGACCGACGAGAGTTACAAATTACAGAAGAGATCCTTGCAGATGGATCCGTAAAGAAGATAACCAAAGATAAAAAGAAGAGGTTCCAGGACAGGGCGAGGACCAAACGGCTGTAGAGGATTTCTGAAGAAGAGAGGGCAGCAAGATCAGAAAGGATGAAGGAGTGCTGGAAGAACAGGAAAACACGACTCACTAACTGCTGATTGATTTATCGTAGCCCAAAGTTTACATTGACAATTCTTTACATTTTATCATTTTGTTTAATTTATATTACAATTTCAATTAAAACAAATTTATTTCAAATATTCAAATTTTAAAAGCAGTTTATTATTAATTAATTACTGTAGGCAGTAGTTTTACATTACACTTACAATTAGATAACAATATTCTCAAGTAAACAATTTTACATGACTCGGATTGGAAAATAGATACTTTCCATAACAGCTGGGAGCAAGGAAAGTAGGCCTTTACACATCTCAAAATTTAGAGCAAGGTAAAACAACGAACATATGATTTTACACGTCTAGCCGGGAAAGTTTTCGCAGCTAGCAGTGTTTACTGTTACCAACACGAGGTTCGCTAGCGTTTCTTTTAGTTTATTATTTAATTTTACATTGTTTGTGTGCGAAAATGGCCTTTAACATCCCTTAAAAATTAATTAAAGAAGCTGATTCGTTATTGCCCGGGAAATCTCGTAATAGATACGAAGAAGAATTTAATAAGGTTTGTGAGTGGTGCTATAGTGAAAGTGTTAACCCTAACCATCTTAATGATGAAGTGATGTTGATCTATTTCGGAATACTGATAGTGAAGATGAGGACAGTAAAGAGGACCAACGCTTGAATAAAGTGTCCATTAAAAACACGCAAATGAAGAACCTAAATAAAAAAAACATTAACTGATGGGTTAAACATTACCAACAACCAAAACTTTACAATTAATATTAACCTAACCCTATAAAAATGAAGTTTTTTTATTAATATATAAACTTACTCCTTTTTATAAATGTATTTTGAATTATTACATTTCAGTTATTAAACGTAATTATATTAAATTAAACTTGTCTACGGTTATTTTTCTAAATCAGCTATTACAAATAATCATTAAAATGGAAAACAATCATTTAGTGTAATAATATGAATTATTAAAATCTTAATATGTAGATTCACGAGTTAAAAACAGCGTTAAGCGTTTTTGCCTCGTGATGAAAAGTATCGTACATTACTCGTACCGAAAGTGATTTTACGATGCTCGATCGAATTAACGGGCTCGGCTTCGCCTCGCCAGTCAAGCACGGTCTCGCAACGTAAAATGCCACTTTCGGTACTAGTAATGTAATATACTATAACAATTTTATACCGCCATCAACCTTTTGAAGAAATAAAATAATAACTTACCCAAAAATATTCCACTTAACAATATAAACTTTCCCTTATTATTTTTTACTTTTTATTTCCCACCTGCTTTCAGGCTGAATACAATCAGGGAATGTGCTGAATACATAATAAATTAGAAAGTGCTATCTGCTATCTGCTATGTGCTATGTGCTATGGCTTCGGGTCATCTGAGACTAACTATTCCTACATTCTCTTCATGGTATTTTGTCTACAGTTTTTTGTTTGTATGTTTTTTTCACATTAAAAAATGTAACATTTGACACTCTCTAGCTGTGTTAGTATTGCTCGGATCGAAATTTGCCGGAAGTTTTCATATCAGAAATTTAATGGAAAACATTTTTTTTCGTTATTCGTTTATATATATATATATATATATATATATATATATATATATATATATATATATATATATATATATATATATATATTTTTGCGTTTGAATGACAGAATTTGCGTTTGAAACCTCCATTTTCTATCAACTTTGTTTATTTCAAATGATCATTGATTGTTAATTTAATTTAATTGTTATTTTAAGTGATTAAATTCTAATAATTCTTTATATATATATATATATATATATATATATATATATATATATATATATATATATATATAATTTTTTTTTTTAAATGTATATATGTATTTTTTTAAAAAATATATACATCAACTAAATATATTAATAACTATTATAATAACATGACAAAACTTGAAAAGTACTACTCATCAGTAGCACTTCAATAAAAATTCTACACTAGGTCTCCTATTTTTTTTATTGATCTATTTTTTTTCTATGATCATTATTATTTTTTTTTTTTTTATTTTATTATTTTTTTAAAATATATTTTTAATGATAATTTATATTTTTTTTTTCTTTCTCCCCTTTATGTATTGTATAGTTTGAGGCACTTTTTTATGTAAAAAAAACATTTCCTCACATTTTTTTATATTTGTATTATTTATTATGAGAATATTCTTCTAGAAATCATTTTTATTTATTATACAATTTTGTTTTTGTATTTCTTCTTTGTATTTATTTCATATTGTACATATTGTGTGAATGGATCAATTGAGCCATCCATATTACTTATTGCCCACTTTGAAGCAGATTGTAACACTTTCTTTTTAGACGGCTCGGAGGATTATCGGGAATGCAAAGGCAAGTTGAGAGACTAGTAAATCAGTGTGGTCATGGAGTTTACTATGGAATGATAGGTATCTGGTATAATAATTTAACAATGTAAATTGGGAAAAGCAGTAGATTATATATAGAGAGATATTCATGATCTATAGTCTTGAAGAAACCCATTTTTTTGAAACTCATTAAAACTAATTTTATAAGGCATTGTTACTTTGTTTTGATTACATACAATTATTTGTATGTTTTATTTTTATAATATAGTTAAAACGATGTATGGTATCGTATGTATCATTACGAGAAATGTTTAAAAGAAAAAATAAAGGACTGTCAAAGAAAATATCGATATATTGTAAAAAAAAAATATTTGTATTTTATATTTGGAAACGGTCATTTGTTTATTTTTGTATTTTATTATTATTATTTTTTTTTTACACCATATAGAATCAATAAATCAAATCATAGGGTTTTATAGAAATCATTGAAAAACTAAACTCATATTCAAGATGTCCAAAAATGACCTAATACGATAAATTCCTCAATCAATAAATAAATTAATAAAAACAAAACTTAAAATTAAATTTAAACAACTCGAGAAGGAGAACTGTTTAAAAATTTTAGTAAATAAATCAGTTAGTAAGAAAACTTCCACGAGCAAGAAGCTAACTTCAATCCCGAAGGAGAGTTGCCTCCACTAATTGTTGCTAACTCCAACAATTGGATTTGTAGTTTGCGGCCAACAATCTCACCGCCAGCAATCAACCTACCATAACTTACTAAACAGCAAAGGTATATTGTTTGTGTATACCGTCGAATGCCCTAAATTGAAACTGCTTTGTAATTAAACACGGAATAACTAAATTAAGTTAACTAACTTTTTTTTTGTTTTAATATAAATTTATTGAAATTTACTACTGTACAAATATATACATCAAGTAAATATGTTGACAACGATATTAATAACATGTAAAAGCTTTAAAATAACTACTTATCAGTAGCAGTTTATTAAAGATTCTACACTAGAAGTTCTCTAGGCCGTCTTCGTTTCAGACGCCTCGGAGGATTATCGGGAATGGAGTGGGAAGCAAGTTGAGAAACTAATGGATTTGAGCGGTTACGGAGCTTACTAAGAAGAAAACTTGATATTTATCAGAAACTTCCGATCACATTTATATTCAAAATAAATTTAAAAGGCGAAACGTGTTGATATAAAATCAATTCGTAACGCGGTTAAAGGTTTAGGTTTAGTTATTTTTTTATGTTTAGCACTCATTTTAAAAAGTAGGTAAAGCAAATAAATTTCAATCTAAAATTACAGACCAAAGAAGGCCGACAAGCAAATTTTAGGACTTAAATAATTTATGTATCATAGAAGTCTATCTTTATCTAAAGCCAAAGTTGAAGTATAAAAGTGTAAATTAGAAATAATCACGTTGAGTTATAATTACGATAATTTATATAATACATGGACATAGAGGATAAGTGCAAATCGGAAAACTTTTTAGGCGATACAAAAGAAAAAAAAAAGAAAAAAACCTGCTTTCAGTAGTTAAAAATATTTTGCAGACCGCAATAAAAATTTTCCTTGCCATTCATGAGTTTCCAGAAAAAATATTTCTTTTGAAAACCTCTGAACCAAAATGGATTTACTATCTTTTCAAGGGCTCAGGGAAATAACAAAAGAAAACTAATATAATTAAGATATTAAGATATTTATGAGCTAAATTTTGATCACAGACTACTTTCAAGATTTACTGGAAAAACTTGCGAAGCTCCCAAATAATTACAAAAGACTCATTTCATGACTCTAATTACACCTATTTGGGCGTACGGAGTTGAGCTTTTGGGCTCTACTAAACTATCCAATTCATCTCGTATCCAATCCTTACTATCCAAAATCCTTCTAAAAATCCTCAATGCCCCTTACTTTGTCACCAATAAACTTATCCATAAAGGTCTTAATGTTCCATATGTCGCTGATTTAGCCCAAACCAGATACCTATCCTTTCATAGTAAGCTCCATAACCACTCAAATCCACTAGTTTCTCAACTTGCTGCCCACTCCATTCACGTAATCCTACTAGACGTCAAAGAAAGTGGCCTAGAGACCTTCTAGTGTAGAATTTTTATTGAAATCCTACTGATGACTAGTTTTTTTTTTTCAAGTTTTAACATTTTATTATAATCGTTATCAACATATTTACTTGATGTATATGTTTTGTACAGTTGTAAATTTCAATTAATTGATATAAAAAAAAATAAAAAAAATTAATGTTATTTTGATTTTTTTTATTAAATTGATTTAATTGTTTTTAAAAAAATCATTTTATATATTATATATTATGAGGTTCTTTATTTATTGATTTGTTCTTTCTTATTTTCATTGATTTTATATAGTAGATATTAAGTGAATAAAGTCTATAAATAATAAATAAAGCCGTCCATATTATTTATTGCCCTCTTTGAGAAGGGTTTGTAATACTTTCTCAATAAAATATTTAAATTTTTAAAAAGTTACATTTTGTTAGAATATGAACTTGGGTGTATCTGCTGGTACTGCTGTGGTATTTCGCTAACATTTAGTAGTGTGGTATCCTCCCAATAATTCTTTGGATATGTTGATATGAGATGCATACTTGAAGCCAAATCAGGGGACAGAGGTGGCTCTAAGTATGTCAGGCCGTTAAGTCGAGTCCTGTGGTCAGAGCTGACAGCACACTGCTATATCACAAGCTGCTGCTGCTAGTGGGGAACCTCTTAGTGTTGTATATTATAAAAATAATATTGTAAATTGCTATATCTCATCTGTATTAAATATATTTATTTTTCTCCTCCTGGGGTTTAATCCTCTCATCAGTGAGAGGTTATGACAAAAGGTTTCTGAGTGTCTTTGCCATATATTTAAAACTAGCATACCGCGTCGCGGCTATTGGTGTAAAAGTATATCATTTTAAATGTTTCAAAAAGAGTCAACTATAATTTTAATTACTGATTTTTTGTCTTCACCTTTCGATTATGAAAACCAAAAATTAATTTGTAGTTTAGAATATTATTCTGTCAATTTTAGGTGATTAGTTTCATTTATTGTAGTTCGTCATTGGTTTAAAAACAAAACATATGTTTCTAAGACCTCCAGTCGCTACATTAATAATATAGTACTGCCTGGCGTCTGGTCGCAAGAAGATCCCATCTCGTTTTAAAAAAAAAAACCGCTTACATCGACTGCCTGGATTTAGATAGTATTTGGATCCTGAAATATCAAGGTGTGCACCACCCGCTACAGCTAGAGCAATTGCATTGAACTTCGCTCTTTCGTCGTTTAATGAAGGCCAGAGATACTTGTTCTTCACTTCGTCAGTTGGTTGAACTTTATTTTAAACATTTAATTTACCATTTTTCAACATATTAAGGTTAAACGATTTTCTTTATTTACAGAACTTTATCTATCTTATTAAAAACTATTTATAGATGTAAATTCTTTCTCAACTGTACAATTTGTTTTAATTGAATATTTTCCATTGTGTTCTTTTTTTTTTTTTTTTTTTTTTTTTTTTTTTTTTGTAAATACACATATAATTAATCTGTTACATAATCGGAAAGGATTATTTTCTTTGTTTTATATTTTTCCCATTTCTTGTTGTTTCGTATGTTTTAATAATTAAGGACGCTTCAGAACCGCTGGAAAGGGGATAGTGGTAGGCAGCCAATAAAGGTAAGCCCCTCTTCCCAATAATGATATTTTCACGCATAGCAGTAATTTTAAACCTGGTTAAAATTGCAATGATCTGGTGTTTAAAGGTAACGTGAAAGCATAATTGGACATCTAATTTTTAATTTTAAAGTAACAATTTGGTAATCCAGATGGGCAGAGGCTTTTAAGAAACTCCTGCTGATAATGGACCTTATTATCAGTGCTTACAACTAAAAGCCCATGAATCATATTTCGAAACACAATATCAAAACGCGAAGGATCGAGTATTGGTTAGATTTTGATTTGGCAGAAATTATTTTATTGATTTCATCTTGTAAGGTTCTAATTTGTAACAATAAATTTATACAACAGTGTGAACAATCACGTTTCTGACATTCAATATTGTAAATTTAAATTATGACTTATATAAATTATAAATTATATTACACCGTCGCGGCTTCGCCCTCTCTCATAAATGAAAAACATAAATTATTTTAACTAATAATTGAATTTCATTTCTTTATCGATAAAAATCTTATATTTGTAAGTATGGAATTTAGCATTATTTCTTCAATGATACTTTCACGCATAGCAGTAATTTTAACCTGTTTAAAATTGCATTGATCAGATGTTTGAAGAGTACAATAATTATACAAAACAATAATTATACATCCCATTTGGCAGAAATAATTTTATCGATCTGTCTGTTTGGATTTTAATTTCTAACCATAAAAGTATATGACAGTTTAACAATCCTTATTTCTGGGACTCAAGACTACACATTCTAATTATTTTTTTAGTAAAATTTATTATTATAAACTTTCCTAGAACTACGAAGAAATTAACATTTGGTCCAGTTGGGTTTAATAATTTTACCATTGCAAACTCTGTTTTTGGCCACATATCGGTCAATTTTTAAACTGTACTGGAATCCAATTGTCGCTCCATATATTTTTAGCTTTTTTTAATAACAACTGAATTGAAAATAAGTAAATTTCTAGCCCAATATAACACCGTACCTTTGTAACCTTTCTCGAATGCCGCTCGCCACCTATCGGTTGATTATCAGACTTCACTGCCCACCACATATTTATCGTTTTTTTATGGCATTATAACTGAAAATCTTTAAATTATATTATTGCTAAACCTCCCCTGAACTATGAAGATAATTTGATTAAAATTTGATACAGATTAGTTCAGTAGTTTTCGCGGTTAGTGATCACAAACGAAAAATGGTTTGTCCTTTTGTATAATAGCATAGATTATAGTACTTTAAAACCTTCCTAGAACTATGAATATGATATAGTTAACGTTTGTAACAGATTGGTTAAGCAGTTTTACCATTGTGGACTATATTGCCGAATATTAACCAAATATATATTTTCAAACTTTAACACCACGTATTAAAATTTTTTTATAATAATTTAATTGAATATAAGTGAATTTTATTTTCAATATCTAGCCGTACATAACAAGTTTATCTTTTGTAACCTTTCTTGAATGGAGTTCGCCACCTATCGGTCAATTTTCAAACTTCACTGTGCACCACATATTTATCATGTTTTTAACATCAATTTTATTGAAAATATGTAAATTATATTGGGTTGTTTCACATGAAATGTCCGATTTTATAATATTTGAAATACATACAGGATTTTGCGAGTCTCTGTTGT
Source organism: Euschistus heros (assembly GCA_003667255.2). NCBI lineage: Eukaryota > Metazoa > Arthropoda > Insecta > Hemiptera > Pentatomidae > Euschistus > Euschistus heros. The sequence continues at coordinate 62,503 of RCWM02001011.1, forward strand.
TGAAAAAGCTTGATACATGGGTACCTCACGATCTCACTGAGCGACAGCAATTGAAACGTCTTGAGACCTGCGTTTCGTTGCTTGCTAGGCAAAAAACCGACCCTTTCCTTGAAAGAATAATAACTTGCGACGAAAAATGGATTGCTTATGACAATCAGCGTCGGTCAGGGCAGTGGTTAGACATCGACGAAAGCCCAGGACAAATGCCAAAACCAAATTTGCACCCGAAAAAATTGATGGTTACAGTATGGTGGTCCATGGCTGGAATCATACATTATTCCTTTTTGCCTAGAGGTGAGACCATTACCTCTACAACCTACTGCAATGAAATTGGCCAAATGCACGAAAAATTATTGAAAAAACAACCTGGATTGGTAAATCGGAAGGGCCCTATACTCCTACACGACAACGCTAGACCCCACGTTTCAAAACTTACCATGCATAAATTGAAAGAGCTGGGGTACGAAGTTCTTCCGCACCCACCATATTCTCCCGACTTGTCTCCAACAGATTATCACCTTTTCAGGAATTCTGACAACTTCTGCAGAGGAAAATTTTTTGCAAATGATGCTGAAATCAAAAGTGCGTTTTCAGATTTTGATGAACTTCAAAGCTCAGAGTTTTTCAAATCCGGGATAAAAAAAGTTGTTGTCACGTTGGGAAAAATGTGTAGAAAAAGAAGGTAAATACTTCGAATAAAATTATATTGTTTTCATATTGTATTTTTACTAAAATCCCTATACCTTTAAAACGGACATTTCATGTGAAACAACCCAATATTATTGCTAAACCTTCCTTGAACTATGAAGACGATGTAGTTATAATTTGGCAAAGATTGCTTCAGTCGCAGATAGTGATCACAAACGAAAAATGGCTTTTATATAACAGTATAGATATAGATTTTAAAACTTGAATGTTTCCTAAAAATATAGAAAATATTCCTAGAAAATAGAGACTTCGACTTTGAGCTGGAATTTGAACTGAACGAATCTTTTGAAGAGAATCTTAAGACACTTATTAGAAAGAACAAGATGTTCGAAAAAGCGTGGGGTGATTGAACCTTTTAGCAAGGGAAGTTGTGCTTGTAGAAACATAACCTTCAAGAGAACAAAATAACAACAGTAAACTAGTTGTCAAGAACTTACTCAAAAGTCGAAGCAAATTTAAGGTTCACGAAAAAAAAAAAATTTAAAATTCACTAAACCTTGCACAGTATAGTTTTAGATTTTTGTAATGAAAGGTTTGAATCTGGAATTCGTTTTAAGTTTAGCAAATCCACATACAAGACTAAAACGACAAGAAACTGCCCATTGTTACAGACTACTTCAACATTTACTAGACAAACGTTCAAAGCTCCCAATTAATTACAAAAGACTCTCATACATGACTGTAATTAGACCTGTTTGGACGTACGGAGTTGAGCTTTGGGCTCTACTAAACCATCCAATCAACCTCGTATCAAATCCTTACAATCCAAAATCCTTCGATAAATCCTCAATGCTCCTTACTTTGTCACTAATAAACTTATCCATAAAGATCTTAATGTTGCCTATGTTCCTGCTTTAGCCCAATACAGATACCTATCCTTTTATAGTAAGCTCATAACCACTCAAACCCACTAGTCTCCCAACTTGCTTCCCACTCCATTCCTGATGATCCTCCGAGGGGTCTGAAACGAAGATATTGTAATCTTTGTCAATACATTAACTTTATATATACATTAACTTTTATTAGTATATATTTTGTACTGTTGTATTTTCAATAAATGTATATATAAAAAAGAAGTTTAGCAAATTTTTATACAGTGAAACTCTCTCTTGCCATGCGCTCGTCAGCAGAATGTCTTTTGTTTAGTTTTTTCTACTTTTTGAATTCTTATTAAATATTTGTAATTTTAATATTCAATGTAGAATGATTCATTTGTTTTTTTATCAACAAAAATATAAAAATAAACAACAACAGTTTTTATTGTTTTTAATTTGTGTCGACAAACTTTCTGTATTTAAAGAACAAGGAAGTAGAAACATCTAATCAGTGACAGGGTCCCTAAGGACTAACAGGAAGGAGAAAAAGTGCAAAGATTAGAAAAGTCATGGAAACTTACTACGAACTTTATAGAAAGAACAAAAACAAAAAATAAATATTTAGCTTCAACTTTTACAACTTCAAACAATTTTAATTAAACTTTCTTGAAGTTTTACATTTAGTTAACTAAAACATATATTATAAACAGTACAAATCATCTAAGAATTTATTTATTATTGCTTAAAACTTACTAAACTTATAAATTTATTTTTAACATTATGAGTCATATAAAAAACGAATGTAAGATACATAATTTAATTCGGTTTGGTCTAGTTTTCCTGAAGTCCTGTAACCACAGTATTGCGGTGTGAATATTGAAGGTCCCTCAGAGGATAGAGGATAAAGGAGCCAGGATACACAGGGTGCTCAGGATAGAGGATACAGGATACAGGAAGACGTAAATGATTAAAGGCCTCCACGAGAGGGGAGTGGGAAGGGGAGAATGAGGCGTACTTTCTCTCCCGAAATAATTATATATATTTTTAATTCTGACTATTTTCCTAGAAGCTTATTATTTATAATAAGATATATAAATAAGGAAATATAAAACACTAAATCCATGTTGAATCAATACTATAATTAAAGCAGAATTAATATAATTCTAAACCACCAGTAATGTTAATTCCTGATAAACTTTCTGATGTCAAGGAAGTGTAAATGACAAATTATAAACTCAGAATCCTTAAATATTTATTTCACATAACTCCTATTTATTTAACATTTGTAGCTACATGTTTCGGAGAAAATGCTCCATCATCAGGCTTCTAAATTTTTTTTAAAAATACATTAATCTGTAACATTTCACCAATAGTTTTACAATTATATAATATGTCATTTACCTCTTAATCTGTGATTATTTTAACATTGCCTATTCTCCATGTTATAATCCATTATACATTATAAGACAGAATCCTAGTTAAAAGTGATCATGTTAATTTCTGCTATATTTTCTCAAGGGAAGTGGAAATAAGAAAACTTGAAACCTTTGATATACTTTCTCACATTTATTTATCAACTGATATGTTTTATTGAATTAATTATACAATCTGTCTCACTTTAGCCCAAAAAGTAATATGGATGACAAAGAATCCATTCACAAAATATGTATACTGAAATTTTATCACTGAAATTGAAACAACAAATATAAATATGTAAAACACCAAATCCATGTACAAATTAATCTTGTTAAGTTTTGTAACACTTTTACACATTAGATAAGAGAAAATAAGAAAACATGAATTGATAAAACACTTAATTCTTTATGAAATTTATGTTGTTAACTTCTGTTTCACCTATTTACATTCAAGAAGACTAAATATCAATATAACAGACTAAACAACACAATCCAAGTTGAAACTGTACAAGTGATTGTTTACATGTGAGGATATAAGAAAGAAATATCGATAAATGTAAACTCAAAGTGAAGCATAAGGATCCAACTGGTCGGTGTCAGGCCAGTCTGGTGGTGGCTGGCATCTCCACCGGTACCTTTATTTCTTATTAACAGTGTTTTTGTAGCATTGAGAGGAAATAGAGAATTTTCTTGTAAGTCTAAGCGTCACGACTAAGGATAAGTATCGATACACGATATATTAAAAATAGCCAACATATTGGATTATATAACAAAAATATTGACAGTCCGATTATTATTTTTTCAAATATTAGTATCGATAGATACGTTACGATACATCGATTTCTCTACATTATAAAAATACTTCCAGAGAGAAGGTATATGCTTTATTAATGTAACAAAAACACTTCGCTGCCCATCGTTATTGTGTTGACACATAATCAGCATACTGATTAATTAATTAATAATTAAAGACAACAACATTATAATTACAAAATAAATCACAATATTTCCTTTATAGTCTCTACTTATCTCGTATTTTTCTAAACTTTTCTTATATTGGTTTATCAACGTTTTTTTTTCTCTTTCAACAAACAATATATTTTTTTTTTATAACAATTTATTAAAAATACAACTGAGCAAATTAATGCATAAATAATCAGTACAAGTTAATGCATCAAGTAAATGTATTGACAACGATTACAAGAACATGTTAAGACTTAAATAGAACTACTCATCAGTAGCCGTTTATTAAAAAATTCTACAGTAGAAGGTCTCTTGGCCATCTTCGTTTAAGACGCCTCGGACGATAATCGGGAATGGAGTGGGAAGCAAGTTGAAAAACTAATGGGTTTGAGTGTTTATGGAGCTTACTATGAAAGGATAGGTATCTGGTTTGGGCTAAATCAGCAACGTATGTAACATTAAGGTCTTTATGGATAAGTTTATTGGTCACAAAGTAAGGGGCATTGAGGATTTTTCGAAGGATTTCGCATTGTAACGATTGGATACACAATATTATTAATATTAATAATTAAAAAAAAAAAAAAAAAAATCTCATAAAATTTGTTTGAATGTGGGAAAGTTTTTAATGTTTGAGGCAGAGGAAAAGTTAGCAATAACGTTACTGATTCCACTTGACTAATTGTAACTATATGTACCTGCTGCCTACTGCTTAGTTCATAATAAACTAATTTGATATTTTAAACATTTGAAAGAAATTTGTTACAATTACTATAAGTTATAATTAAATCAATAAAATAAATTGGAATATCAATGTTCATAAAAAGAACGACATTTGTACTCTGAAAACTTTCCCTTTGAAATAAATTTTACTTATGATGTCTATCCCTTGTCATGAAAGATTTGAAATTAACACAAACCAGCTAATAATGAAAAAAAAAAAAAAAAAAAGGACTATGATTGCGTTAGAGGGTTTGCTGCGAGGCCCGCTGTACATAGGTTCGTAGATTCGAATCCCATCTGTGCAAGTTAAAATTTATTTCGTGGCGCACTAGTCCAGTAAATTAAGGTTTGTCGAAGAAACAACTGCCGAACTTTTATTCTTAACGGATCTTTACGTTTTTTGGGGTGCTGAATCCGAATCTGAAGTTTGGTACCGCGGCAAATATCGGCTTCATACTAAAAATCTAAATATTTTATATCTAAATATTATATTTACAAATAAAATATTTGTAAAAGCTGGTCAAATTGACTACTACACTCTATATATGAAGTTTCAATCGGGTCTCTTGAAATACACTTGCCATAACGCTAAAGATCCCGTACTTTGATGAAATCCACATTTTTTTAGCACATATTTCACTATAACTCCAAAACTATTTGTCCGATCCAAAATTTCATTTTTTTTTTATATTAAAGCTGGTTAAATTTATTATTACATCATATATATGTAATTCATATTAAGTTACGTGAAACACCCACGCCAGCCCACTGAACATGGTATAATTGTCATATTTTGCCAATCTGAATTACATATATATGATCTAATGGCAAATTTAACCAGCTTTGAGATGAAAGTTTGGATCGGACAAATAGTTTTGGAGTTATAGTGAAAAATGAGCCACAAAAACGTGGATTTCATAAAGTACGGCATCTTTAGCATAATGGCAAGTTTATTTTAAGAGACCCGATTGAAACTTCATATGTAGAGTCCAATAGTAAATTTGACTAGCTTTTAGATAAAAGTTTGAGTCGGACGAATAGTTTTCGAGTTATAGCGATAAATGTGCAAAAAAGCGTGGACTTTACAACAATTTGGGTTTTTTTAGCGTGCTCTTAATGGACATTAATAAAACTTATATTAAGAAGTAATAATATAAAAAAAGTAATTTTGAATCGGAGAAATAGTTTCGGAGTTATAGACAAAAAAGTACGACAAACATGTTTTCGCGGAGAAGTGGAACTGACCGCCAGTTGGTCAATTTCTCCTCTGTTTCCCAAGACGATATCTTTGCGGTAAATGGTCCGATTTCGCAGTCGGTTTTTTTTTCATTTCGTAAGAAATAATTCCAGCTAAAATTAATATGTCAAGACGTTCTTCGAAAAATCCTCTTTTTCGTTTTATAGGTAAATAACCGATATTTTTGCCGTTTTTTTTTGTTTTTTTTTTGCGATTTTGGGTATGAAGCTGATGTTTGCCGTGGTAGCAAACTTCAAATTCGGATTTAGCACCCATAAAGATCCTTTGAGAATAAAAGATGGGCAGTTTTTTTCTTGAAAACGGACTTTTGAAGGGTTATTTTATTGGACGAGGAGGGGTTGATAAGGTCGAGATACTGATTACCTTCAACGAATGTGTTAAACAAAAACAAAAAGGACCAAAATACATAGGATTAAACGGAAAGAAACGGTGTCCTTTTTAAACAACAAAAATAATTAATCAATTTTCAAAAGGACAACAATAGCCGAATATTCTTAGGCTTAACCGTCTAGTGATCGCGCGGATGACAATAGTCCTCCACTGCTCCTAACATCACTACTGTGTATTTGTTTTGCCACGGATGAATGTGACCAGCCTAGAGTCTGCAAAGAGAGGCTAGGGGATAGTCTATGTACCTCTCTTAGTTGATATTGGATATTGTCGGTCTGAAATTGTCATTAGTTTTGGCTAGCTAACAATTGTCATCCATCTGACCTTTCAATTTTTTTGTTTACGTTAGCAAAATTTATACAATTAGAGTTTGTTATAATTACATTGAATGTCCTCTACTGATATTTCTAAAGTGCTGTGCTATTTGAGTGAATTATTTCGTTTGTCATCCACGCGACCTTCTCCGTAATTATTATTTTCAACTTGGTTTGTGTTAATAATGATTTACGTACTTTCTTTATATTTCATTATTTTGAGTAAATAATTTATTTTTCTTACCCTTTGTATATAAAGGGACTATCTTTGAATATAAAGGGGTTAAAAAAGATGCCTATTGCTAAAACAGAAAACTTAGTGGATGACTATTGTCACTAAATGGTTAAAAGTTCGTAACAGATATCAAATTAGTAACCTCAATTGTCCCTTGAATGGGATGAAAAAGGAAGAATGTTCTTTTGAAAATTAAAAAAAATATTTAAAGGACGAAAACCCAATTTGTAGGGTTAAAGTGGCCAAAGATTTCCTACGGCCATAAAAAATCGTAAGATCCTGGCAGATCTTAATCCTTCAATGACCATTAAAATTTATCAACTTCTGCTTGCTTCCTCCATGATAATACACTACCTACCTCCTCAAATTCCTCCTCGCGGTAGCCATTAAAGGACAGTGACGAAGACATCCTGCGGTCGGATGATTCGGCTATGATCAATAATAGCTACTAACGGAAGCTATTCCGCAACCATTTAACCTCCATCCATTTTTTTTTTTCTTCTTCTAGCCAGGACAACTTTTGGATCGTTCAATAACGAAGCGGCAACGATAAACGGATTTCTGATTGCCTTCTCCAACCCACCGCTGGCCTAGTTGTTACCACCATATCCAATCTCGCCAGGTTTTAATACATTGCTACGACTATAATTTCAAAATGACTTTTTGTATGTACACTGCCGGTCAAAAGTTTGAGACCACCCTGAAACGATACCAGTAAATTTAAAAGTTTGATGTTAGGTGAAAAATAAATGGATTTAAATAAAATTAAACGCATTTATATAGTTTATACCAAGATCTTTAAAGTTCATCTACCTTTAAGAGAAGAAATTAAAATTAAGTTTTCAATACATAATTTAAAACAAACTGTATTTTCCATATTAATTCCAACAATTTCGTTTGCCGACAGAATAACCTTGGATTAAAAAATTTGAAATTTGAATTAAAAATTGAGAAACGAAAATCTCCCATTCATATTAAATAAAGGCAGCGGGAATTTTTGTTGAGCCATTTCAAATTTAATTAGATATTTATGAACTAAGTTCCTTTTTTTTTCCTGAGTGGAATAGCTCGTAATTGATTTATTACGGAGAAAATCTCAAAAGTGAAACAAAGTGTTTTTACTTATAAATAAAAACATCAACATAAAATTAGATAGAAAAAGAGAGGCGGAACGATATTAAAGATATTAAACTTTTAAATTTACATACTTTGGCTCAGGGTGGTCTCAAACTTTTGACCGGCAGTGTATATTATATACTGGAATAAATATATAATAATTACTAAATCACAATACAGAGCTAAGGCGTAAGCTTAAATCATAACTAATTGTAATTTTTTTAATATTTGTTCAACTTGTGGCCCACATCCTCATATCGCTCGCCTCATGTCTTCTCATATCCTCTTAATCTTCCCGTTTAGATAACCTATTGCATCTACTTCCTCCTTTATTTGATCCAGATATTTCTCCACGTTCTACAGTTTCATTACTTCCTCAAATATAATTTCGTCAAATTAGAAATCAATTCTGAACTGAAATGTGAAAAGGATGCTGCTATTTTAGCAATTTACGTAAGGTGCTTATATACAGTTACATGTAAAGCATTAAAAATTTGTCAATTAAAGTCCTTAAGCACGATTTTAATGTATTAGTAAATTAAACATGATATTTTTTTGGGCATGATTGAATTCCAAATTTGACTGTTAACTATCTAAGCCAAGAAAAGTAAATTGTCGACTTGCTTTATTTGGAAAACACTTCCTTTCACGCCGCACAGTGGGACGAACTGTGCGGCGTGAAAGGAAGATCCACCCCTTCCGTGTTATCTTTTATCTTTGATGGGGTATAGGTCTTATGTGATTTGAAATAAATTATATTTTAAAAAGAAATTGAAAAAATCAATTGGATAAACATTTTTTCCCGTTAGTATATTAACATAAAAATATACATTTAATTGGACAGGTTTGGATGAATACTAATAGCTATTGGATCGGTGCTGTAAGTGTGCCACGAAAGTGGACTGTTGGTACCAATATGCTCCAATCCAACTCCACCATTGGAGAAATTGAGGACCCATTTCCCGGTCTGCGGGCTCATTATTTCCACTTTTATTTATTATTATTTATTTCTTTTTTTTTTTTTTGGAATAAATTAGAGAAAAGATTGGACGGCTAAACGAGGGAAACTTTGTACTGCCGGAGGGGTTTCACTTTCGGAGATCAGTGATTGCAATGGTTGCCGATGTGAAAGTTGTTGGCAGTGAATCGCTATTAGAGGATGAATACTCTTCTGTCCGCTATTAAGGGTCATTACCCACCTTCCATTGCAGTTCACGACTCAATGGAAAAGAGTGGTGTTCCGTTTCCAATGCGTCGCGAAGATCCGGGAACTTTTACTTGGCTTGTTTGTTCGTTGTTTTTGGAGCCGTCCTAGAAATTGGCTAATCTTATGGGGATTGTAAAGAAGAAAAAAAACAAACAATAGTTATGAATATCAGCATTTATTTTGTGTAAATTAGTAATAATGGTACATTAATATTGTTACAGAAAAGAAAACATAAAAATATATATATATATATATATATATATATATATATATATTTATACAATGTCGGTCAAAAAACTGAGACCACCCTAACCCAAAATAGGTAAATACAAAAGTTTTAATTAAATTTAAGTTTATCTTTAATATATCCCCCTCTCTTTTTATATCTCTTTATATATTTTTCTTTCTTTTGTTATTTTCAAATAAAACTCTTTCTTTCACTTTTGAGTTTTTCTTCACAATATATAGATTCCTAAATAGTCCATGTCGGAAAGAAAAGGCACTTAATTTTTACACTGTTTTACAGATCTGCCAGGATCTTACGATTTTTTGAGGGCGAAGGACATCCTTGGCCACTTTCTCCTTCCACAATTAGAATTAGTGTTTGTCCTTAAGGATGCTGTTTTAAGATGGCGGAATTTTAACGATTTTATTCTTCCTTAGGGATAATATGTTGAAATATTTAACGGTTTTTAAGTTATCCGAAACATAACTTACGCCATTGTTGTCCTTATAAGGATACTGTTTTTGTGAGTATATCCTCAATTATATTTCCACGTGTAGTTGTGATTTTTAACCTGAAACCATTGCACAGATTTGGTGGGTGAAGAGTAACAGCATAATTGGATAAAAAAATCCAATAGAAGCGGCAATTAATTCATAAATCCTAATTATATTTATATTGAAAAAAAAATCCCAATTCCTAATAAATAATTGTTATCAACCAAGGTATAAAAAATTGAGCTTTGAAGATGTAATAATCAACTCGTTTGCAAGGTTGAAAACCTATTATCCCTTCTATAAAAACCGTTAAAAACATATTATCCTTAAGGACGAAAAAACTAATAAGATTCCGCTATCTTAAAACAACTTAAGGACGAAAACTAATTCTAATTGTGGAAGGAGAGAGTGGCCAAGGATGTCTTTCGGCCTCGAAAAATCTGACAAAAAATCGGATATTGTATTACTGATCTGCCAGGATCTGGCGATTTTTTGAGGTCGAAGGACATCCTTGGCCACTCTCCTTCCACAATTAGAATTAGTTTTCGTCCTTAAGGATGCTGTTTTAAGATGGCGGAATTGTATTAGTTTTTTGTCCTTAAGGATAATATGTTTTAACGGTTTAGATATTTAACGATTATAGTGTTCTGAACTATTTGATGAATCAATACTAGAATTTCGCCTGTTCGTTAATTGTAATTTTTATGGTCTTTTGTTCGTTCTTTTTTTTTTATTGAGTACAATACAATTCACCCCTAATAATAAAGATGGATACAGTTTAGAATTATAAAAAACCACTCGACCATTGACAGAACATCTAGCAGGATGATGTTACCCTCTAAGTGATGACAATGACAGATGACTCCTGTGTAGATGTGGAGGGATGGCGTGGTAATCGGCTTGTCCTCTCTTAGTTCAGTTTAATCGCTGATTCATGTCACTTCTTGTTTATTCTCTCCTCGTAGCTAACTTCTTCCATCAGTGTCACAGATCTCGATGACCGTGTCCGATAGCTCGGTTAGTTTTACTCATTTCGAAGAGCGGGTGACAGGAGACAGCTGTCACAGAAGTCTTCGACACGCCACTTTTGATGGATTCTTATTTAACTATTGATGGAATCTTTTTCGTTCATATATTTTTTGTGGAATATAATCTGGGGGATATTATTACTATTATAATTATGACTGTATTTTTTTCCTCTAACGTTTCTACCCACACCTGTCGCTGAAACCACGGCAATGCGGATATGATATAAAACTGAATGCAATCGAGGAGTTTGTGTTTAGAATCGGTAGAGTGAAGACGTGTGTTGTGGAGCTGCCGAGGATTAACTCGAACAACTACTCAGATAAGAGCTGAACTTTTACTTTTTCTTTATTTATTGTTATCGTTTGTTCTCATTTTTTTTTTCTTTTCTCTCGTTTATTCTCTTTTATTATTATATTGTTTTTCTTATTATTAATATTCATCAGCCATTATGGCTGAATCACCTCCTCGCAAGAGGAAAAAAGAAAAATTTAAAAATCTTTATGAAACTAATAGTGACACTAAACTAACATGTGTTAGATTTTTTATTATTAGTAGAGAGGAAAATGATGATGAGGGAAATGTTATGGATTTTAAAAAGGTTTCACCTTTTTTGATCTATAAAGGAATAAATTCTCAAGTAGGTGAAGTAAAAATGATAAAAAAGTTAAGAAATGGCACACTATTAGTGGAAACTATCTCAAAAATTCAATCAGATAAACTTATAAAATGCAATATGCTATACAATTTAAAAATTAAAGTGGAACCACATGTTAAATTAAATAGAAGTCTAGGCCTCGCGTGGTGCCCTGATTTAGACTGCGTTAGTTTAGACGAAATAAAAGAAGAACTAAAACCACAAAACGTGGCGGATGTAAAAAAAGAATGACGTATTTTAAAAATGGTGAAAAATTCAATAGTCACAATTATCTATTTACATTTAACAACCCGAACTTGCCGAAAGAAATTAAAATAGGTTTTTATAATGTTGAAATTAAACAATTCACACCAAATCCCACTCGTTGTTATTCATGTTTAAAATTCGGTCATGTTAAAACAGCCTGTAAAAAAGAGGCGCTATGCAGGTTATGTGGCAAAACTAAACATGAGGGCACGGAATGTAGTGGCCCTGTAAAATGTGTTAATTGTATGGGTCAACATGACTCTTTTTCAAAAATATGTCCTATTTTTATAAAAGAAAAAGAAATTAAGCGTATTCAAGAATCTGAAAAAATTACTTATTTTGCAGCAAAAAAGAAATACGATACATTACACCCGATTTCAGTAAATATTTCATTTTCTGATGTTTTAAAAAATAATAAAAAAAGTGTTAGTGTCCAAACTGAAGAAATTAATACTAAGCAAACTGTTTTTAAGCAGCCCATTAATGTTATTAAATGCGTCCCGGTCAGCGCCTCAGCCGTGAGTAAATTGACCGAAACCCCCACTCTTTCCCCCCTCCCTCCCTCCCTCCCTCCTTCCTTCTCTCCTTTCCCTGCTCCCTCCACATCCTCCACAGAATCCTCATCTTTTCCAGTCCCTTTTTCTCCCGTTTTTCCTCACCTCCCTTAACCACATCTACCCTAAGTCCCCCCCCAGGTGAGGTGGTCTCCATATCCCAAACCCTTAACGATCCTCCCCCTATTGAGACTAACATTGCCTCTGATTTTACACTAAATCAACATGGTGAATGGACAGAAGTTAAACAAAGACGAACCAGAAGTAAGACTAGAAGCACTTCAAAGAGTAAAGAAAAAATGGAAACTAATTGATGTATTCATCATTATATATCTTAATTAATATTTACTATTTCAGTTTTAGTTTTTCTATATTTTTTCTATTACTCTGTCGTCTTTATGTTTTTTTTTTTTTTTTTTTTTTTTTTTTTTTTTTTTTTCTCTCCTTTAATCTCTTCAACTCGCTCACTCACCAATGTCACTACCTCAAACTATTATTCAGTGGAATTGTAACGGACTTTTGAATAAGTATGAAGAACTAAAATTGATAATTAACAAATATCAACCTGTAGCCATATGTATACAAGAAAGTAAACTTTTACCAAATAAGGAATTTAAATTAAAAGATTATACAATATACAGAAACGACTACATAGACGGAAATAGAGCGTGTGGGGGCGTGTTGGTTGCAGTACATAACAGGGTTGTGTCTGAGATATTAGCTATTAATACTCCCTTGCAAGCTATTGTTGCCAAACTCTACCTAAATTTTCCCGTATATCTATTAAATTTATATTTACCCCCCGAAAATTTTGTTGAAACTGATCTCATCAATCTTCTGAATAGCCTGCCATCTCCTTATATCGTTACGAGCGACGTTAATGGCCATCACACTTCCTGGGGTTCTTCGACTAATACTACGAGAGGAACTGTTATTAGAAAACTTATTGACAATTCTAACTCTATTCTTCTTAATACAGGACAGCCAACATACTTGAGCCCAGCTTATCACTCTTTCTCCTGCATAGATCTGACTTGGTGTACTTCCAGCATTTATACTCACCTCAACTGGCAAGTCAGCGAAGATCAATACTCTAGTGACCATTTCCCCTTGATCATTGATTTTACAAATAATAACACTCTGGTTGAAAGATATCCTAGGTGGATTACGGAAAAGTCTGACTGGCCGAAATTCAAAAGCAGTATCCAGATAGCGGAAACCGATATATCTGAGGGAAGTAGCAGTGAATTGGTTAATGATCAAATTACATCATCGATCCTGGCAGCAGCAGAAAGCTCAATCCCACGATCCTCAACCAGTACAAAATCCAATAGAAACATCCCCTGGTATGATAACGAGTGCAAAATAGCTATTAAAAACCGAAGAAAAGCCCTAAAATTATTCCAAAAAGAACCTACTCAAAAAAATATAATATAGAATATAAAAAAAAAACCGATCAATAGCTCGCAGAATAATTAAAAATAAAAAAAAAGATTCTTGGAACCTTTTTTTAGAATCAATCTCAACAAAACACTCCACCACGACTATTCTGGAAGAAAATACGAAGCATAACTGGGAAACAAATAGATTATCAACCAGGTTTATTAATTAATGGAAATTTTACACAAGACTCAAACACTTTGGCCGAATATTTTGCAGACTACTATTCAAATATATATTCTTCCCAAGACCATCAGATAGAAGAAAATGGAGCAAATTTGGATTATAGCAACAATAACATTGAAAATTCATACAACACTCCTTTTACAATGGAAGAACTAAAGGCGAATATAAATGAATTGAAACCGACTGCACCAGGTATAGATGACATACATAATGAAATGCTTAAAAATCTTCCAAAACAGACACTGAACGCTCTCCTAACCATGTATAACCGTATTTGGTACACTGGAGAATTTCCAGAGATCTGGAGAAGAGCAGTAATAATTCCAATTTTAAAAAACAATAAAAGTAAACTATTCCCATCAAACTATCGACCCATTTCACTTACAAGTTGTGTATGTAAACTGTTGGAAAAATTGGTTTTCAAGCGTCTTATATGGATATTGGAGACGAACAATTTATTATCAAATGCACAGAGTGGATTCCGGCGAGGACGCTCAACAAATGACCATCTTGTAACTATGGAATACGAGATACTGAGTAGCTTTGCAGAGAAGAAAGAATGCATCGGAATTTATTTCGACATTGAAAAAGCGTACGACAACTTGAATCCGGCACTCGTCATACAACAGCTGCGAGAATGGGGATTTACGGGTCGTCTTCTCTGTCTGATTAAAAACTTTCTTAAAAATCGAACTTTTCAAGTCAGAATAGGTAACAGTTTTTCTTCAATCAGAAATATGAACAAGGGTATTCCACAGGGAAGCGTCCTAAGCTGTGCTCTTTTTGCAATAGCTATAAACAAAGTTACGACCTATACCCAAATCGATTAAAACGTTTCTGTTTGTTGATGATTTGGCACTGCTTTTATCGTTTAGAGACCAGGAGAGGATGCAAAGAATATTGCAAAACTGCCTAAGAAACTTAGAAATCTGGTCTACACAATCAGGTTTAAAATTCTCTACTGAAAAGACGAAATGTATAGTGTTTTCAAAACGCAGAACACCAACTCCTCCACCATTACTAACTTACAGAGGCATAAACTTAAACTTTGTACCAAGTACTAAATTTCTAGGCCTGGTTTTTGATTCTAAACTGAGCTGGAAAGAACATATTAAGTGGTTAAAGGCAGAATCATCCAAGAGATTAAATGTTCTTAAAGTTCTTGCTGGCTGCTCTTGGGGTGCTGACAGGGCAAGCATGATTAAAGTTTACACTTGCCTGATAAGATCCAAACTGGACTATGGAAGTTTTATTTACTCCTCAGCGAACCTTACCCAGCTTTCAGCTATTGACTCGGTTCACCATGCTGGTCTACGTCTCGCAACAGGTGCATTCAGAACTAGTCCCGTATGTAGCATTTGTGTTGAAGCTGGGCAACCACCACTAGCTGTTCGTAGACACCAGCTTGCCTGCGGTTATATTGGTAGGCTAAAATTCAATAACAAAAATCCAGCTTGGATACCCGTGTTCCAACCAAAGTTCAGAAGATTTCTGGAAAACCAAAGACTACCTTCCCCATTGGGAATCAGAGCCGGAAAATATATAAAAGAAATACAACACCTCGAACCTACAACCGATGATTTGAAATATCCACCATGGACTCTACGAATTCCAACAATAGATTTAACACTAAAAAAATATTCGAAAATTAGCACCTCAGAAATAATATACTTAACAGAATTTAACAAAATTAAAGAAAAATACAAAAACTTTAAATTCATATTTACAGATGGCTCAAAATCAAACAACAATGTTGGGTGTTCCGTTGTTTTGGACACTACGATTTTGAAATACAAACTTCCGCCAATCACCAGTAACTTTACAGCGGAATGCTGGGCGATTACTGCGGCGTTACACTACGCTATGCACCTGGAAGAAAAAAATCTTGCCATATTTACTGATTCCCTTTCTGCCATAATATCTTTTGTTAACCTATATACCAAGGATCCAGTCATAAGAAAGGCACAGGCATATGCCTCAATGTTAAATGATTCACAAAAGAACTTGGTACTTATCTGGATACCATCCCATGTGGGGATAAAAGGGAATGAAGCCGCAGACGAAGCAGCCAAGCAAGCAGCCATTTCCTCGCTAGACATCAAAACAATATATACCCCTTCGGACGTTTGTAATTTTTTAAAGTATTTAGCCAGGCATACTTGGATAGAATTATGGCATGAAACCCAGGTAGATAACAAATTAAAAATAATTAAAAGTGACATCAAACAATGGCATACATCATATCGGAGAAAGAGAAGAGAAGAAGTGGTGATCACAAGATTAAGGATCGGCCATACTCGCCTTACTCATGGATACCTTATAATGAGAGAAGCCTCACCGAAATGTTTATACTGCCAGTGTCAACTAACGATTAGACATATCCTCGAGGAATGCCCGCAGTACGAAACTTTTTTTGAGCAGGAACGGCTGGAAAGAAGACTCTCGGTAATGCTTGGAGATAACAAAGATAATATTGACAAAATTATAAAATTTTTGAAGCACCATAACTTTTTCGAAAAAATATAATTAAAAAAAAACAAAACAGGAAACACTAAGGAACCAGGACACTAAAGACCATAGAAGTTGAGTGTCCAAAAACAATCAACCTGAATGCAATCGGCTTGTCAGGTATCATAGAGTTGAGTTCCTCTTCTTCTTCGGGTCGACTCAGGCTTATCCATAGTCATCATGCTTAGCACAAGTTTGTTAGTCCAGTCAATTAACACATTATAGAGTGTATAAAATATGCGATAATTTTTTATTTCAAAGCTAAGTTAGAAGGTAAACATACTGAAAGTATCCGCCCCTGGGGGGTGAGATAATGGTAAGGGGAAGGGAAGAAGGTCCCATTTTTGGGCTTTTCGATTATATCTCGAAAATGGTGGACTCTAGAATAATATGTTACGAATCAAAATTAAAGCTGAGTAAATTTCCTATAACATTTATTATATGTACATTTGTCGAAATTCGATGATTTTTAGGAAAAACCAAATGTTACCTCACTTTTTGTCAAACGTTTGTTTCCAGTACCTTCCACGATCCTTTCTCAGAAAAAATGTCAGGATAAAAATCGTAGAGCATCAAAGTTATAAATCATTAAATTTACTTTAATTTCATATATACGATTCTGGCAATGCTGTACCCGATAATAAACCGAAAATCGACTCTTAAACCAAGTACAACTATTTTATTCTACACAACTATACTTAGGCCATAAATGATGTACGGTTGTGAAGTGTGGGGTGCTGCATCCTCTACCAAACGGAAAAAAATTACAATGTTTCCAAAACAAGGTCCTGAGAATTGCTGTAGATGCTCCCTGGTTTGTAAGAAATAGTCAACTACACCGTGAATTAGACATAGAATCAATAGACGATTTCATCAAAAAATGCTACACCAGGTTTCATTGCAAGTTACCAGCGGTTAAAGGTGCAGTAGCTTTCAACATAGGAGCTCAAACAACATCCCGCAGATTGAAACCAAGACTCATGCAAGACGTCCTAATGTAAACACCATGACTATTTTATCCAATATTTACTTTTTCGTTTTAACACCAATTACTGTTCTTATTACTACAATTTGATTGTATTACTTCATTTATTTATTTTTTTTATAACTATTTTTTTTTTTGTGTTACACTTGTCTGTTATTTTTTTATTATTAATTTTTGTTAATTACTTCATTTGTATATTACTATGATAACTTTTTTCCTTTATTTAATTTTATTATTTTTATTTTTATTCTTTTTATATATTTCTTTTAATTATTTCTTTTTTATTTATTTTTTTATTTATTATTTTTTTTTTTACTTTTCCCCTATTTGATTATCATTATTATTTTACTTATTTATTTTTTTTGTTACGTCTTTTAATTTTTTTTTTTTTTTTGTTATTATATACTTCCTCTACAGTTACAATTATTCTAAAATTATTATAAAACTTAATTGTTATGGGTGTCTCTTGGACGAAACTATACCCTCCCTTCTACTATTGCTAACACATTATTAATATTGTTAAACCATCCATGTAAGGCTTACCAGGCCGATCTGGAAATAAAAAAAAAAAAAAAAAAAAAAAAAAAAAAAATATACGATTCTGGAATGAAAACAAATGTTTAACAAAATGTGAGGTAAATAATCTTTTTATTTCTAAAATTATCGATTTTTAATAACGTATATTTCGAAAACCGTTAGAATTTCGACAAATATGTATATAATTAATTTTATAGAAAATTTATTTATCTTTAATTTTGATTAGAAACTTATTTTTCTAGACTCCACTGTTTCCGAGATATAATCGAAAAACCCAAAATTTGGACCTTCTTCCCTCCCACCGTTAGCTCTCCCCCCAGGATCGGGGACTTTTCGTATGTTTACCTTTTAACTATTCCTAACGAAGCTATGAAGTCATAAATTATCGCATATTTGAGGCACTCTAGACCCCTCATTGACAGGACTATGTCATAGTTTCCGTGAAACTTGTCATTTTTGTATGAAGTGTATATATGGTCTTATATTTGGTACTGTTACTGACGTACTAGGGTCAACGTGTTCTTTTCTATGATCAATTTAATAAATGAAAAAAAAATAAGCCACAATATGATGTAATTTATGTTACACCAATATGAAAACATAAAAGTATTTACATAAGTTACTAAGGACCTGAGATTTAAGAAGGACATGGAAAGTTGTGTTGGTGATGTGCGCACGAAAGTAAGTCCTCCATGGTCTGGATCCGGTCGGCTCTGGCTGACCTCTTTGGCGCCAAGTCTCTTTGTGGCAGGAGTTCTCCGAAGAAAGAAATCCTGTTTTAGAATAAATTATTTTATTTGTGCACTTTCACAAACACTATCCATCACGGGTCTTGTGTTCAATATTTGGTAAGAGTATACTGTTACCAAAGCTGTGAGAGGAGATTTGGATGAACCGCTAGTTTTCCCCCTTTTAGGGGTGCCCAGATTATAAAGGGTGAGTGGGCCCCAGGAGGTTCAGAAATGACAGAATATAAATTTTTGTCTTCATTCGGATTCGAACTCGTTTCTAGGAGCTCGGCAATCGAGTGATTTACCTACACAGCTACCTTACTCATGGAAACCCCAAATAGTAAATAAAGAGTTAGAAATTATTTCAGACAAAACTATTTTTCGGTGGATTTTGCTTTATGAGATTAGAAAAATAATAAAATCCTGATTTAATAGCTAAGAACAAGACTAAAACGCCAAGAAACTGCCCGTCGTTACAGACTACTTCAACATTAACTAGACAAACGTTCAAAGCTCCCAATTCATTACAAAAGACTTATTTACACGACTGTGATTAAACCTATTTGGACGTACGGAGTTGAGCTTTGGGGCGCTACTAAACCATCCAATTCATCTCGTATCCAATCCTTACAATGAAAATCCTTCGAAAAATCCTCAATGCACCTTACTTTGTCACCAATAAACTTATCCATAAAGACCTTAATGTTCCATATGTTGCTGATTTAGCCCAATCCAGATACCTATCCTTTTATAGTAAGCTCATAACCACTCAAACCCACTAGTCTCCCAACTTGCTTCCCACTCCATTCCCCATAATCCGGAGGCCTTCTTCTTAAAAGAAGATGGCCTAGAGACCTTCTAGTGTAGAATTTTTATTAAAGTGCTACTGGTGAGTAGTTCTTTTCAAGTTTTGACATGTTATTGTAATCGTTATCAATACATTTACTTGATGTATATATTTTGTATAATTGTAAATTTCAATAAATGTATATATTAAAAAAAAAAACAAAAAAACTAATGAAACTGCTGCAAAAATATGTTCCATCTTTGGCAAATACTGCTGCCTCTGAGCGGGAAGTACTATTTAGAATTAGAACATTTCTTGCTGTCGACGAGACAAGTTTGGAACGAGCAAATATTGTTTTAGGACCAAATTGGTTGTTGATTGTCGCGGTGAGTATTTTGATGGAAGGATATTTTTATCTACAATTATTTATTATTATAGAAATAATTCAATCCTATTGGGTCATTTTATTAGAGAACATTTTTTTTTTTTTTTTTTTTTTTTTTTTTTTAATTGACGCATATATAAAAACGGAAATGAGAGCCCTCTTAAGATAATATCTTTAAATATGAATAATTTTGTCCCATTCAATTAAAATGTTTATATCACTCGTTAGATATGAATGGTTCATAAAATATTTTAAAAAAACAAAATAATTTAATACTAAATTCTTTAATGAAGGAGCTAACAATTATTGAAATATCACACTTATTATGGCATCACTCCTCTTTATTATTCCTCTATTAAGTTACATGTTTCGGGAAAACTTTGTCCCATCCTCAGACTGAAAACAGTATTTCTTATAATTACACTACTATTCTATTATTAACATCAATCAATACAACTCCTAGATTAATTAGCACATTACATGTCATTATAATATTACCTTTAACAGTTATTTCTCCATGGTGTTATCACATTTTCTATTGTTATTTTAGATATGTCAAAGGAACTGACACGGTGTGATAACACCATGGAGAAATAACTGTTAAAGGTAATATTATAATGATATGTTATGGGCTAATTAATCTAGGAGTTGTATTGATTGATGTTAATAATAGAATAGTAGTGTAATTATAAGAAATACTGTTTTCAGTCTGAGGATGGGACAAAGTTTTCCGAAACATGTAACTTGATAGAGGAATAATAAAGAGGAGTGATGCCATAATAAGTGTGATATTTCAAAATAATTTAAGTTTAAAAAAAAAAAAAATTAAAAGGGAAGAAATTAATTGAAATAAAAAAAAATAAAAAAACGATTGAATCTAGGAGTGGATTTTCGAAAAAAAACTTTGAATGGCTTTCCTCCGCATTGTAAAATTGTAACAGTAACAACAGGAGGACGTAATAATTTGGTCCAAACTATGATTTATCATCGGTTGGTGTTTATTATATATATATAATAAATTATTACTTATTATTTACAACTGTATACAATAAGTTTATTATTATTATTATGTTATTTAATTTATATTACTAATTATTATATACAATAAGTAAATTTGAGAACAATGATCACAATGACATGTCAATAACATGTTAACAACTACTCACTAATTACACTTCATTTAATGTTCTACACGAGAAGGTGAAAAGAAGTTTCACCATTTTCTTTTCAGACGCCTCGGAGTATTATCGGAAATTGAGTGTGAAGCAAGTTGAAAGCCTAGTGGATTTGAGTGGGTATGGAATTTGCTATGAAAGGATAGGTATCTGGTGTGGGCTAACTCAGCAACATATGGGACATTAAGATCTTTATGGATAAGTTTGTTTGTAACATAATTAGGAGCATTGAGGATTTTACGAAGGATTTTGGATTGTAAGGAATGGAAGGTTTGGTGAAGCCCCAAAGTTCAACTCTGTATGTACAAATTGTTCTAATTACTATCATGTCAATGAGTCTTTTGTAATTAATTGGGAGCTTTGAACGTTTGTCTAGTAAATGTTGAAGTAGGTCGGTTTTATAAAAATATAAATAAAAAACTATCAAAACGATAGGGTCATAGGTCATAGGTATTTAGTAAGGGTGTACTGTTTGTTACCTAATGTTGAACTGAAGCCATCGGTTATAAAAGTAGGAGATTTGGTCAAAATCATGTTTTTCCCTCAATATTAAATTTATTATCTTTACAGAAGCTGGGTGTGTCCCAGGAGATCTTCCGCAATACTGGAAAAAAAGAATACTGAAATAACCATACCCAATGCATACAATCCAAAATCCACAATGGTCCTTATCATGTTTAGAACAAACTTATCTATAAAGATCTTATTGTTTCATATGTTTCTGATTTGCCCCAAACTAGATACCTAACATTTCATAGGAAACTCAAAAACTATTCAAATTCACTAGTCTCTCAACTTGGTTTCCATTCTATTCCTGACCACCCTCCAAGGCGTCTGAAAAGACTAATAATTTATTGAATTCCTATCAATGGGTAGTTGCTTTATAAGCAATTGACATTATCTTCATATTTACTAAACGTACTTCTATTTTATTGTACATAGTTGTATAGCAATTCAAAAAAAAAAAATTATTTGTTTAAAATATCATATTAATATATTTAATATCTAATGGATATTTAAGTCATTTTTTAGGAGTTAAGATTATATACACTAGTATGTATATTCTTATTATTATCTATTGATTCAAATTTTTAAATACATTTATTTTTTACAGGTAGGTACTAGCAATAGGCAGTTCAGAAATAGAGTCTAATGATCGGTAAGAAAAAAAATAGTTTATAAAAAAGTATTTCTAGGAAATAATTTATTTCCATATTTATAATTCAATTTAAAATGTTGGGCCCCATCCTCTACACGGTGTACACAGCTGACATTCCAACTCATCCTACCACTGTCCTCACCACTTATGCTGATGACACATGTGTATTATCAGTAAATAATGATCCCTTCATTGCCTCCCAAACACTCCAATCCCATATCCTAAACATTCAAGAATGGTGTCAAAAATGGAGAATCAAAATAAACCCAAACAAATCTCACCAAATAACCTTTACCCTTCGCCGTAAACCTACGACTTCCTGTCCTACAGTATCCTTCAATGATATCCCACTAATCCCTGTCGAACAGATCCGCTACCTAGGACTCCACTTGGACAAACGTCTTACTTGGAATCCACATACAAGACTAAAACGACAAGAAACTGCTCGTCGTTACAGACTACTTCAACATTTACTAGACAAACGATCAAACCTCCCAATTCATTACAAAAGACTTATTTACATGACTGTTCTAGACCTATTTGGACGTACGGAGTTGAGCTTTGGGGCTCTACTAAACCATCCAATTCATCTCGTATCCAATCCTTACAATCCAAAATCTTTTGAAAAATCCTAAATGCCCCTTTCTTTGTCACCAGTAAACCTATCCATAAAGATCTTAATGTTCCATATGTTGCTGATTTAGCCCAAACCAGATATCTATCCTTTCATAGTAAGCTCCATAACCACTCAAATCCCCTAATTTCTCTACTTGCTTCCCACACCATTCCTGATAATCCTCCGAGGTGTCTGAAAAGAAGATGGCCTAGAGACCTTTTAGACTAGATTTTATTGAAGTGCTACTAGTGAGTAGTTCTTCACAAGTTATTTACATGCCATTGTATTCACTGTCAACACATTTACTTGTTGTATATTATTCTGTACAGTTGTAAATATCAATAAATAAAAAAAAAAAAAAAAAAAAAAAAAAAAAAAAAAAAAAAAAAAAAAAAAAAAAAATGTTGGGAGTCTAATAAATCCAACTGCTCCAATATTCCAAATTGAAGGTGTCTCTTTTATAATATAAAATTGAATTTCACTTGAACTACACACCATGGTGGTATAGAAGGATCAATACAATTAGGTTTGATGAATTAATTGTCACTTGGAATTATTTTATTTGAAAACTAGTTTCGAATGCTAAACATTCATCTTCAGTTCTAAAAACATTGAAAACAATTTGCTACATAGATTACGTATATTAATACTGGTTTTCTGTTCCTATTGGAAAAAAATTTTAAATGGGGCTGTTGTAAATATTTATCTGATCAGAGAATGAATCATTAAAGTTCTTTATTTACGGTTAATTAGAATACCTAACGCCTATAAAAACTAAGACAAAAAGTCCTCTAGAGATTTGCTCGTTTTTGCTTAGTTTTAGAGAAAATCGCAAAAAAAGAAACAAAACAAGTTTTCATTTTTATACTTATTTATTTACATTTATGTTATGTTCTTTTTAATGTAAATATTGCTCAAAATGTTGTCCTCTAGCATTCACTTGATAAATTGCAGCTAAACATTGTTCTGATGATATTTGGTGCACTGCATCTATGATTCGGTCTCTTAATTGTTCTCTTGAGTTGATTGACACCGAATAAACTTTCTGCTTCAAGGTTCCCCATACGAAGCAATCCATGGGTGTCATATCAGGTGATCTGGGTGGCCAAGGTAATACTCCTCCACGTCCAATCCATCGTTGTGGATAATTTATATCCAGCCAAGCTCGAGCAACTCTGCTATAATGAGCTGGGCATCCATCGAGTTGGAACCACATTTCAATTCGCTGCTGTAAGGGAATGTCATCTAAATAATTAGAAAAGTCGTTCTCCAAAAGATGTGTAAATGTGATACCATTCAATCTTCCAGGTAAAAAATATGGTCCCACCAGTAATCCGTTCCAAATTCGAAGCCAAACGTTAATAGTAAATTCATGCTGAAACCTATTCTCTCTAATAGCTCTGGGATTTTCAAGAGCCCATACATGATAATTTCTTTGATTAACAATTCCTCCTCTTGTAAAGGTAGCTTCGTCGGTCCATATAATTTTTAATGGAAATAAATTTTTTAAATAATTTTTATCAAGAAACCAATACAAAAAACCAATACAATCTCTTGACATAATCTTGAGGTAATAAATTCTGAACTTTTTGAAGATGGTATGGGTAACGATTATCACCTTTCAAAGTTCGCCATATTCCTTGCCACGATATTGCTAATGCAGCAGATGCTCTTCGGATGCTAGTCTCAGGATTGTTATCGAAGTGGTGTTGGACACAATTTCTTCTCCGATAATCTGCTCTTATTGCTGCCTGGAATTGGTCGCCTTCATTACGTATTAAGAACGACCCAGTCTCTCGTAGTCTATTAAAAGTTACCGAAAAGACTCGTCGATTAGGCACTCTTCTATTTGGAAATCGGCGCGCATACTCCCGCACCGCTTCTAAACCATTACCGTTACAGAAACCATACACAAAAATCATATCAGCGTATTCAACATTAGAGTATGTATGTGGCATTGTGGCTGATGCTATTCACACAAAAATATCTGAGTGACTACATTTTTTTAAAGTTAATTTTATTCTATGCGAAATTATATGTTCTTTTATCACAGGGTGAACGGCTTAGAAGATATATAGAGAGAACGTGAGGTGGAAACGGTACGGGATATGAAAAAAGTGTATAAAGCCCAATTTGTAGAGAATTTAATTAACTTGAACTTAGTAAATAGTCATTTTTTGAGTACGGCGCACCGTTTTTGGGATATGAACGAAAAACTGAAAAAAAAAAAAAAAAAAAAAAAAAAAAAAAAAAAAAAAAAAAAAAAAAAAAAAAAAAAAAAAAAAAATGGGACCTTTTGTCCCCCCTAAGTTCCTAACTACCCTCAACATGTTTCCGAAGAAAAACCTTGGATTACAGAAAACGTATTTTATAATCCTTTATTGAATGGAGCTGCTCTGATCGAAAATTTAATTCAACTTTAAGTTTCCTGATCAGAAATGTAATGTTGTGTTAATATTATAGAATATTTTGTGTTATATTATATTTGTCGTTAGGATCTACCGTTTAAGGCTTGGGCACACAGAAAGCGGTCTGTCGCGGCGGTCAGCGATCCAGTGGCTATAAGGACGTCACATAGGGAGCTCACACATTCTGGTGAGCGGTCCGGTCTGGTCTCTTTCCTCTCGTGGCGTGGTCCGTGTTGGCGTTTTTTATATTGAGTATGAGCTAAGACGAACAAATTCTCCTTCTGCTATTTGCATTGCAAAGCCAAAAGAGGAAAAGACGATGCTGGGTGGATGAAATTAATAAGAAGAGAAAACGACTAGGGGAATATCACCGCTTATGCATCGAACTAGAATCACATATTTCCGGATGTCGCTACAAGGTTTCGAGGAAATGCATGATTTGATAAAATGCAGGATAAAAATCATTAGTAATAAAAAAAAATAAAAATTAGAATAATAGTAACAATACAGCTAATAGAATGGTAATAAGAACCAAATTAAAAGGCCAGAATGTTAGTAATAAATAAAAAAAATGATTGAACATCGCCCAGTAGTGTCAGTGTGAATTAGTGTGACTATTTGAGAATATCACTGTGTAAGGTAAAATTTCAAATATTGTTATATGTAATAGTAAAATAGTATAGAATTGTAAATATAACATAAATTATTGTAGAACCTGAAAATGGAGCAATTGAGCTCTGAAAAATGTCGAAATAAAGTAATAAAAAATGAATAATGGGGATTTATGCCTTTTAAAAAATGAATAATTTATTAATTAAAAAAATGGTACTTACATGTTGAATTTAATTCTTTTGCTATCGCATTCCGTGCTTCCGCCTTCATCAAAACATTTTCAACACTATCATAAAAGCACTTATATTTTCGAACATTTTCAAACAAGTGAGAAGCAGGTGGTGAGGCGGTCAGGGAGTCAGGGATGAATTTGTAATTTTGTACTACTGGATCGCTTGTCGCCGCGACGAAGACTGGACCGCGAGGGTAGACCGCGTGCTGTTTGACGTGGACGATTCAATGTTGCGTATTACAACCAGATCGCAGACCGCCGCTACAGACCGCTCTCTGAGCGCCCAAGCCTTTAGGAACTATAATGCTTTCTTCAAACTTTGTTTATTTAAAAAAATTATTAATTGTTAATTTAATTTAAGTTAACCTAATTTAATTTAACCTTATAATTTTAAAATGTAAATTGTGTAAAACAGTAGATTCTATATAGACATACCCTGATCTTCTGTTCCATCTCCCCCCATTCAGAAAGAAATTGGGTTTTTTATTTTGATACGGCAACTTCACTCATTTATCTCTTGCCATTCTCTATCAACTCCACTCTCCTAAATGTTTTTATTAAACTCGTCAACTGTATGTAATAAATTAAATCAGCTAAAAGGTAACCTTGATAAAATTAAAACACATAACTTTTTAAACAGTTCCTGAACAGTATATTGTATTACATTATCTCCTGTGAAAATAATTGAGCCTCGTTAAAACATAATTAAAAATTTAATCTGTTCTGGAAAAATGTTTTAACGCTGCTATGTTGTGCCAAGAGCTCCTGTATTTTATTTATTCACTAAATAACAATTAATTAAACAAACCACTTATATTCTGGAAAACAACGTCG
Source organism: Euschistus heros (assembly GCA_003667255.2). NCBI lineage: Eukaryota > Metazoa > Arthropoda > Insecta > Hemiptera > Pentatomidae > Euschistus > Euschistus heros. The sequence continues at coordinate 89,443 of RCWM02001011.1, forward strand.
TATTTCAGGCTTTTATCATCTGTTTATTTTTATTAAATATTCTTTTTTTTTTTTTTTTTTTAAATGCTTTAATATTTTATTAAGTTTGAGTAAAATTTAACATTTGTAACATTTTGCTGGATTGAAATAATTTAATTTATACGCTTTGAAATGTATTCTTAATCAGTCAGGAATATTGTTGTGCTCTGAAGTCACTGTAGTTAGAAAAGGAACACATTGCGAAATGGAGCACACATCCCTACTTACAAAGGACTTGTATAAAAAGAAAATGTAAAGACTAAAGTGATCTTTTTTATTTGTGACATGAAAAAAAGCATTGAGTATTTTAGATTGTAAGGATTAGATATTAGGGGAATCTGAAGGTTTAGTGGAAGCTCAAAGTCTAGCTGAGTATTTCCAAATTGGGCCTAATTTGAAATGAAACCTAGATCCTTTACACTTTACAGTTTTTTTTATTTTTATTATTATTTTGTATACAGGGTGAGTATCTCTTAGTGTAAAAAAACGAAGAAAAATGCCGCAGACCTCACCTTTCTATTCCAATCCGTTGCAGAAATACGATAAATAAAAGACATTTTAAGGATACCATGTTTTTTACTGGTATTAAAAGCTGTAATACCTCTACTTTGTTTAAATATTTTTCTAATTTTGACCACATTTTCGGATTCAGCATTAAATTTTCTATAATAGTTGAGTACCTGTAACCTTGAATTTCACAAACTTGTGAGATAAAGAACAGCTTGATCCCCACCTTATTTAGGAAAGTTACAGTATATTTACAATATTATTTCAACGCTCACAGTTTTTCGAAAAAACAATCCACAAATCTGCAAATCTCACAAAAACTTGAAAATTTAATCAGCTTTCGAACGATATGTTAAACGTAATGATTTTGTTTCAATTTCATGGAGAAATTTACTTTTGAAACCGAAAAAAAATGTGGTGTTCTCATTTGGCGTGCAAATCAGTTACTTGTGTAAATAAAACATTATGACAATCCCTTAATGGAAATGTGCATTTTAAACATAATAAACTCTTCATTGGAATAAAAAGCAAAGAAAAAATTTATAGTTTAATAGAAAATAAAGGAAAACTGTCAATAAAGCGACACCAGAACAAATGATTTTGTGTTAGTACGTTTATTGATTTATTATTATTATTTAAGATTTATTTTATTAGATTTTCAATGTAAGGTTTAAAACCCAATTATGATGAACATGGACCTCAATTTTGTTTTCCCGGTTTTTAAATTTAATTTCTCCATGAAATCAAAACGGACCAATAATTTAAACATACCATATGGAAGCTGGTTAAATTTTCAAGTTTTTGTGAGATTTGCTGTTGTGTGGATAGGTTTTTCGAAAAACGGTGAGATTTGATGTATTGTAAGACATTGCAACTTCCCTAAATAAGGTGAAGATCAAGCTGTTCTTTAGATACCAAGTTTGTAAAATTCATGGTTACATGTACTCTTCTCTTTTAGGAAATTTAATGCTAAATCCGAAAATATTGTCAACATTTGAAAAATATTTGAACAATGTGGAGATATTACAGCTTTTATGGTAAAAAACCTGGTTTCCTTAAAACATTCTTTACACCAATAATGGTTACATGAGTTTTAAGTACTGCGTCTAACATTTTTTAGAGGCCCAACCACATTGTGAAAGATGTCAATCAGTTACTATTACACACATAATAGAAGATTGCAAATTATTGCAATAACAGTTACAAAAAAAAAAAAAAAATTCTCCGATCCACAGAACTTGCTCTAGGGGACTCGAGAAATTCAATATACAAAATTATAAATATTTTTAAAGAACTTTCACTTTACCATAAAATATAATACGAAAATGATGTTAATACAGGACGAAGAAAAATAAATTTCCAACATTTAGATGAAAAGGGCGTAATAACCTAGATTGAGTTGATCGCCCAAATAAATACCTTAATCTACAGTCTAACATTTCTTTTTTTAAGCTGGTTCTATTAAAATGATTTGCATAGAATTATTACCAAAAAAACAGAAAATTTTCTTCCATAATATTAGATTACTGCCACTTGCCTAATAATAGAAACTCCGATAATACAAACGGAAGAAGGACTGTTCCCTATAATTCAATAACTATGATTCAACATCCAGTTTGAGAATCGAATTATATTAAGCAATTCAACAAAACGGGACATAGCCAATGATTAATAAAAATTGAAAAAGACTTTTGTAACCTAATATTCGCTGAATTTCCTTTTTTCATTTAATATCAGGAGGAAGGGTCTGGTACTGGAGTGGCTTCCAGTGCTCCAGGATATTACAGAGGTTGATGGAGGATCATACCAGAGGATAAGAGTGCCAAGGATACCTTCCTTTATTCTCCTCTCAAAGTCAGGATTGTTTTTTTACTATCTTATCTCATAAAGGATATTCCATTGAAAGGTTATGTTTTTTTCTGATGGAATCTCATAGCAGATTGATAATATGGTGAAATATTTACCTATATCGAAAATAAATTAATATAGAATGAATACAGTTAGAAAATAATACCATCGAGTTACGAATCAATATCCCTATTTAAAAGATGTAAAGATGAAAACCTGAAGGGTAGTAGATTTACCTGATTCTTTAGCTGATTACCCCACTGCATTTTTTTTCTGTTCATTCACAGTTCATTTTAAGAACTGTTTCAAGAAGTAATTCCTCTTTGTCTTCTTAGTTGTGTATCAACATGTGTTCATTTCTTGTCTTGTATTTTTAAAATGAATAATATGTAATATGTGTATCAAAGGGCTTATGTTCGGATTTTTTTTCTTCTTTTGTCTGAAAAGAAGATGGCCTAGAGATCTTCTAGTGTAGAATTTTTATTGAAAGCTACTGATGAGTAGTTCTTTTCAAGTTCTGACATGTTATTGTAATCGTTATCAACACATTTGATGTATATATCTTGTACAGTTGTAAATTTCAATAAATCAGTTTTGAAAAAAAAACAAGATTTTAGAACTGATACTGAATTTTTTATTCATTATTCATCAAATTAGACTTTGAATAATTAAAAAAAGAATCCAACAGTTGTGGCAAGTAGTTCACCAATTCCAAAATTACTTGTGTTGTAATAACGATAATAGTAAAATTATAATCATTATAAATAATACGTATATGAATATTTACTGAGCAATCGGAGAATTTTCGACATCAATACTATAAAGACTAAAGGTTCCATATCGCCTTTTGTCTCTCCTCTCAGTTTTTATTTCTTTTTCTCTTTTTATTATCTTCGTGAGCTGATCCATTTATCCTGCAAAGCTCCCTTGGACTGGACCCAACCCCTTTGATGAACCTTCACAAACTCCACGGCTATCACTGAAATGAATACAGTGCTCCCTTGATTTAGAGACCTTTTGTGTGTAGCAATGGCTAGAGGGGGAAGGGAGGATCTGAAAAAACATAGAAGAGCTATTCTCTCAGATATAGGCGGAGCAGAGTTTGTCATTACTCTATGCTCCTACAGAATGAAACAAAAAAAAATACGCTTTTTTGAAACCAAAAGGAAATAGTGCCCTAAAACTGAAATTCACTATCCCTAACCCTTTGTGTCTGCACTCTCTTTTAATATTTGTTTAGTAGAAATTCTCAACTTTTTTATTATTTCTGATGAATTTTTTTTAAATATATTATTCTGTAAATTTTATCAAAACTGTTTTTTTACAAGCGATTGCCATCAGATTTTTTACATGGACATTTACGCTACAAAATGTAATGTTTTGACATTGTCTAGATCTGTCAATGTTGCTCTGATCGAAATTTTGACATAAGTTTATAGATCAGAAATTTAACATGCAATATTTTTTGTTCATAACATATGTCAGTAGGACCTAGCATTGAGGAACTGTATTGGTTTGAATGAAAAAAGTCATATTTTGCCTTCGCTTTTTAAGTGTTAGAGCTTTTAGGACACGCTCTAAGTGTGTTGGTGTTGTTTGAAACGAAAAATTGCTAATCTGTGTTACGATTAGAAATTTAATGAAAAATATTTTGTGTCTTATACCATTCCCTCCTAGGACCTCCCGTTTCGGAGATATATTCGTTTCAATGAAAAAATTCACATTAATTGTTTCATTTAAGGAGATTAATATAAGTTATTCGTTTCAATACAGCTAATAGAATGAAAATGGAATGGTTAATAAGAACCAAATTAAATAGGCCAGAATGTTGGTAATAAATAAACAAAACAATGATTGAACATTGCCCAGTGGTGTCAGTGTGAATTAATGTGACTATGTGAGAATATATAGCACAGTGTAAGGTAAAAATTCAAATATTGTTAACTGTAATAGTTAAATAGTATAGAATTGTAAATATAACATAAATTATTGTAGAACCTGAAAATGGAGCAATTGAGCTCTGAAAAATGTCGAAATGAATGAATAAAAAATGAATAATGGGGATTTATGCCTTTTTAAAAATGAAGAAAAAATTCACGTTTTGCGTTTTTTTTTTTTTTTTTTTTTTTTTTTTTTTTTTTTTTTTTTTTTTTTGTGGCTTTTTGACACACTAGCTCTTTGGGTGTTGCTCGGATAGAAAATTTACTAGGAGTTTTCTTGTCAGAAATTTAATAGAAAATGTTTTTTGTTATATAATACTTGACGCTAGAATCTAGAATATACCAGGAGCTATATTGGTTTCAAAGAAAAAAGTTAATTTTTCCTAAACTTTTTAAGAGTAAGGACTTTTTTGACATGCTCTAGCAGTTGTTCGTATCATAAATTTCCTGGTTAAATTCAATGGGAAATATTTTGTGATATATAAAATTTGTCGCTATGATCTACCGTTTAGCATATTGGTTTGAAGGAAAAAAGTCGCATTTTGCCGACACTTTTTAAATGTTGGGGCTTTTTTGATACACTCTAGCTCTGATGGTATTGCTCTGATTGAAATTTTCTTATCAGAAATTTAATGGAAAACATTTTTTGTTCTTTAACATTTGTCGCTTAGACCTACCGTTTAGGAGCTATATTGGTTCGAATGAAAAAACTCACGTTTCGCCTAAATTTTTTTAACCGTTGGAGTAATTTGACATTGGCACTATTGAAGCAGTAGATATAAAAACAGTAAACTTTGGGTAGACATATCCATGAATTTTTTTTTCAATAATTGTTCCTCTGTACACTGTAAACTTCCTGTTATAAAATATTAGTAAAGAGTTTTCGAATTTATGAAAATGTATAATGCCCTAAAATTATATGCAAATGAAGTAATTTGAGAGGGAAATGCGTTACTGTTAATTAACGGGACGATGAGGAGACAATTAAAGGGACTTGATATATATGCGAGGCCATAGCCCTCTGATGTTGGGCCTACAGCGATGAATACAGATGAGCTCTCCACAATACATACTGTTAGCTTCCACTGTGCCAAATCGTAGATGGGAGTATAAATTGGAGTGTAGAAAGCGATAGGTTGTGCTCCATACGGCCGTGGGGAGAGAAATCGAACCGAAATGTGTCAACGTTCATTTCACTCGCCGGGAAATCGGTTTGTCGCTTCTCCGAACTGTGTCACAGGTCTCCCATATCCCATATCCCATATCGCCAGGTTATAAATCGCTCGCAATGTTCGACTGTGAATTATTGTCCAGAGTGGAACAAGTTTTTACAATACTGAAAGACTGCCCTTGTCCAGTTTGAAATATTCTCCCCTGCGCGAATAAAGAGTTAAACGAGTTTAATATACCTTTGATTAAGGTTAACTTTGATTTATATCGAAAGTTTTTTCCACGGTTTTTAATATCGAGGCAGCAGTTTCTAGAGAACTTCCTAATGCCTTAGAAGCACGTATATACTTCTCAAATGTGTATCTCAGTAATAATACGGAACAATAACCTCTTTAAGGAAAACTTAAATTAAAAAAAGTGAAAATATTTCGAGGCGGTAACCATGGAAATGAAAATACCTCGAGTCAGCGACAGTAACGGTTACCATGGTAACCGGGTTCATATGAATATTGTTTTGTCATTCTTTACAATTAATGGCTTCTAAATTATTATTGTATTGTTTTGCTTCTTTTATTTCTGCTGTATATATAAAAATAACTTTGCCTGTATTTTTCTTATTCACTTTAACAAAAAACCAAAAAAGCATTGGCAAGATGAGATAAAGGTTTGTTGATAAATTAAATTAGTGACATTATGGTTACCATAGTGATGAACTTGTTATGGATCTTAAAAAACAGTAGTATGTATTTTATATTGTTCTTTTGTTTTCGCCTATCATTTTACAAAAAATGATTACTATATTGTTTTGTTTTTCTTTTTTTGTTTCTTTTATTTAAGCGTTATACAACTAATAATTACTAATTATATATTACGTAGTTTTGTTATTTTTATTATCCTCAAAACAGTCCTGAGAATAAAATATCAAAAATGAAACCTAATTTTATAAGGGGGCAAAATGAAAATGTTTAGGGGGCAAAAAAACCCAAACTTTTTGAACTTTAATCTAGAAAAATGCTTTCAATCGAAAAATGTTCTCTATACAAAATTAATGTTTATTAAATTGTGCGTCTAAAGACACCCCTTAAGCTGAATTTGATTAAGGCGTTTAGCAACAATCGATTGTCAAAAATCGAAGAATTTTTCCAACTTTCACAAAAAATTAGTTTTGGTCATGTTTGAGAGTCTATAACGCAGAAATGTTAAATGCAATAAAAAATTGTTATATACTGAACGTTGTAGATCAATACATTTTGTGCACAATAGGATTTTTAAAGTAATAATTTCTCCATTCCTACTCTGAAATATATCTAAAAAACTAAAATTGTAGGTTTATTTTGGGTTAACTGTGTTAAAAATGCAAACAAATGAAAATTAGCTTCGAATCTCGAACTCAAAATATTAAAAGTTCTGACTGCTGCAAAGTGTTCACCACACTTAGCTTTTTAATTAGGTTTGCTATAAAGGCGTGTTTCTCTATAATTATTTTATTTCATTTATTTTTTAATTTTCACAAATAATAAACACAAAATTAGCAAGAAAATATATAGATTTATTAATAGAATTATGTTGGTATTATTCTGATTACTATGGGGATGAAGATGGTCAAAGAAGTTGGTACTCTCGAGTTGTTTTTTTAACATGAACGTATAAATATCCCCATCCGACTATCCGTTCTTTTTTAACTTTTTTTTTTTTCAAACATAAACTTATTGATAGATGGATAAATCAAGATAGTTTTATCATGGTCACCTTCGTGATCTGGGGAAAAGTTTAATCTTTGTTTTTGACCGTTTTACTTCTAATAATTACCAATTTATTCTGGCATTGTTTAGTATATTTTATTATACACAGAACAAAAACTATTTCCAACAGATAGACTGATAGATATCTGTTGTTATTGACTTTTTCTAATAATAAACTTTATATTATAAAGAAAATATAAAGGTTCATAATATATACAATTAGATTAGTTTTATGATCGCTGCCATGGTGACGGAGTTGTTTTATTCTTAGGAGAAGTTACTATAGCTTTTCTTTTGTTTTTGGATTAGCCTCTACAATTAATAATTACTAATTTAATGTTGCATTGTTTTGATTAATTTATTTTCAAATAAACAAAGAAATATAGCCATTAGTCTATCTATTTGTTCTGATTTACTTTATCAAATAATAAACACATCATTATCTAGAAAATATAAAAATTCGTGGATAGTACAAGTCAGATTTAGTATGGTTACCATAGCCCTGTCTCATTGATCTCATTCTGATCTGAGTAAAAGGTAGTGCTACTGTTTTTGTTTTTTTTTTAACATATAACTTATTTTACCGGAGATCTAGTTGGTCAAAAGCGATACGTTTTTGGGGAACGCAAAAAGATTGATAGTTTGATATTAGAAGAGTAGGAGCAGTTAGGAGTTCTACTCTTGTAATATTAAATATTGCTAGCTCAATAACGAGTTGGCTCCTTTTCACTCTGTTTCTCCATATACGGAATAAAACATTTTAACCTGGATTAGACCGATCTTGCCCGATTTAGGTTTAAACAAAAAATCCTCGTTTGAAACCTCAATTTTTAAGTCTATGGGCTTTGGGGCTTTTTCGATACGCTCAGGGGCGGATTGGGCTACCGGGATACCGGGAAATCGCCCGGTGGGCCGGACAGGAAAAGGGCCGGTGGGGGCCGGAAAGAAAGGGAAAAAAGTAAATATTTACGATTTAATGGTTATAGGAAAACTAAATCCTTATAAAAAAAAAAACTCCCTCGAGACTTGAGGTCCTATTTGGCCCTCTAAAAAGCGAAATTTCTTGACGTTCATTGTCTAAGTCAGAGATGGGCAAACTTTTTGAGAGGAGGGCCGGATGAAATTGAAAAATATCTAGGCGGGCCGAAAAAATTGGACAAAAAAAGTTTTACAACTAATAAACTTTATTTTTGACTATATCTCATTACACTCAACTTATATGGTACAACGGTAGAAGATCCGGAACGCAACAAGAAGAAAACAATAATTCTATTCTAGCTTTGTAAAAAATAAATTTTGTCTTATGTATAATTGTGTGTGACCATGTCCTGGGCTGGATTGGCTAGTCCGAAGGGCCGCACTTGACCCGCGGACCGTAATTTGTCCATCACTGGTCTAAGTAAACACTGCTTCGTATCAAGTTTTGTAGAACATAAAAAGTTTCTTAAAATCATTCCATCATTTTGTTAAAATTATAATAAAATTGTAGTTTGAATTAAATGTTATGCTTTAGCATTATTTACAACCTTTCGACGCCCTCATAAAATGAAAGAGTGAGTACGTTTAGAATTGAAGTTCATATTGTGAACAGGGTTATCTTTTGTGGATGTGATGGGGGGAGGGGGAGGGTTTGGCCCCTGAGGGCCGGTCAAGAGCATTTGCCCGGTGGGCCGAAAATTCCCGATCCGCTCCTGGATACGCTCTAGCTGAGTTGGTGTTGCTCGGATCGAAAATTTTATAACATCCTTGTCAGAATGTAATGGAAAATATTTCTCCTACAGAAAACTGAATGACAGGTAAGCGAAAAAAAAACCAAACATATCAGGCAACTTCTAGAAGATGTTCCATGTTATTCTTTCTTTAGCCGATTGGCTCAAGGGGACCATATTTTAATGTCTTATTTATATTTATAATGACTATAAATTTGATATTGTGATATTATTATATGTGATATTGTTTTGATTTTTTTACCATCTCTATTAATTCAACTATATATTCTTATTTACTTTTACGAAAAACAAAAAAAAACAAACACAGAAACCCAAAAATAGCAATGATAAGATGAATGAATATATTGGATAAATTAAATTTCCAAAGCTTTATTCTGGTTACCATGGAGATGATGAGGAGCCCATAGTTTTCTTTTGTTTTTTGATTTGATGGACTAACGATTACATGGTTTTGTAATAATAAATATGGTTAGTTTGAATAAATAAATATTTATCTTTTGAATCTATAGATTTTGTGCAGTTTTCCTTTTCAGGTCATGCGTAAATATTTAAAAATATTTAAATTCACTGTTTTTTTTTCTCTTTTTTATTAGTCTAATATTGAATAAATTTGTAAAAAAAATTACTTTAATTTATTATAATTTTTTTTTGTTTGTTTTTTTACCTCATTCAGTGTTTCTTAATGATGTGTCCCCCCCCCCCCCAAACTATCTATGGAATTATGTTATACTGTAGTACAATGTGCCCTGAAGAGGGTTGTGGATTACATTTAGATAACGAATGTTGTTTTATAGAAACAGGAAACAGATATCCTACTATAATTATAATTTTCACGGCAATTTATTTTTAAATTAAAATGTTAAATTTTTTTAAGACCTATAGAGAGCAGCGCTGAGACCTCTTTGACTTCTCAAAGATGGAGGGGCAGGTTTGGTTTGGTGGTCGATAAACCGAGTGTGTATTGTATATACAATATGGCTGTATTAATCAATTTCATTCACTTTTTCTAGTAATATTTTCGAACTTTTTGAATTTCATTTTATACACTGAAATACAGAAAATTCCACCCAATTAATTTTTTTGTTCATTTTATTGACTAAAATTTTCATTCTTTTTTGGATTTTTATGCCTTCATACACCCTAACCTTGTAATATCAAAAGCGTTAGGGTTATTAAAAAAATAATTAAACAAATGCAAGCCGTATTTAAAAAAAAAATACCGAGCAATTTTAAATTTGCATAATTTTTAATTAATAAGGTTTTTATCCGCCCCTTGGGTTCAATACATCTTGCATTAGATGGGGTTAGGGTCTCATGTGATTTCAAATTATTATGCATATGCCTCATCTATAGCAAAACTGTATAATAAATACTATTAATTTCAAATTTCAAAGTTAAAAAAAGAAATTAATGCCTGCTTATATTTAATTAATGTTTTTAATAAACCTAATACTTGTAATATCGCCAGGTTTAAAAATATGGGAGCGTAAACACCGATAAAAGAATGAAGCTTTTAGCCGAGGAAATGAAAAAAAATCCACCCAATTTTCAGCCTGCCAGTACGAGTATATATCCTACAGTTTAAGGTTTAATTTTTTTTATTGTACATATTGTATGAACTAATCATTAGTCATTGCTCTAAAGTAATTCATATTGTAACACAGTGGAACCTCGATATAACGAATTCTTTGATAAATCGAAGTTTTTCTATTCCCCTTGAATCTGCCTAACATTCCTATGATATTTTTATCTCTACGTATAGACATTAATACATCGAATTTTCGAATATTCCTTAGCTTACACCGCACCTCTACGAAACCTTTATATATCCAAGTCGATTTGTTAAATAAGTAGAATTTAGACTGGTCAAAGATTCTAAAAGGATTAACTTTAACTCCCATCCTGATATCTGTTTCCGGTTTGTTTCAACTTCTGATAAAACAATTATGCGACACGTTTCGTTATCTGTTGTTCCCACAGAATACAGAATATAGTAGAAGCGGCAGAGATAGCAAAGCCGTACGGTCCCCGTGGCTCCAGTACAGCCGGCTCTCCCCCTACCACCTCCACCCAGGGCTGCTCCACCTCAGACTTCTTTACAACTTTATCATGTAATATTTAGGCTTCATTTCTTACGAATTTTATTGGATTCCATCTAATTGTTCAGAAATTTATCACATTCATGCATAGGTAGGTAGTTTAAGAACGAAAATAAAACAGAATATTACCAAATGAAAATTACTAATTTCTTAATTTTCGATCTTATTTTATTTTTATGAATATTATCATTGATATTTTTCAAAAAATGGTGGATTCGGGCTTTAAAAAATATCATTCCGATCGATCTTATTAATAATGAGTAATGAGAGCCATCTTCTAAAAAATGTGAAAATCTAGAAAAGAGTTTCTCCCAAGGTATTATTCTAGAAGTAACGAAAGCAAATTTTCTATTCTCTATTTTATTAGTTATTTTCTTTTTCTTTGCACAGTTTTTGTAGACTGTATTTGTAGGCACAGTTTTTCTTCTTATACGGCAAAACGTTTCGGCGTAGGTTATAAATTTTTTTTTCTTTTCAACCTGTTTTTTTTTTGTGGTTAGAAAGTAAATTTTCAGTGAAGCTTAATGAATCAGCTGTATTTCGAAGCTGTACAGATCTTTCATCAAGTTTTTTTTTTTGAGCTCGTTTGTGTTTTTACTCGTTTACATTTTTTAAATCTCTTTTTATTTGGAGACCTAATACTTTTCAACGAGGCCGCAAGCCTTTCTATTGGTCCCCTTTCCTAAAAAAAAAAAAATTCAACATTAAACTTTTAAGTTTAAATACCTACGTATGTTGGTAAAGCAGGGGGAAAACGTAGAAAGTTATATATACCTTTATAATCGTTTGTCTCAAATGATCTGGGAAATCAAAAAACCGACTGAATTGCACCTTTCTTTAGATTTACTCGAAATGGAGAAGATCTGTCAAAATCGTCATCTTTAAAATGTTTTGAACAAATAACACTTGTATTTGTTGGCTTACATTTTTCTTGCCTCAGGGTTTGAACCCACTTATTTCGTTCCTCTTCAACTGAAGGGAAGCTGAGGAAAAAATAAAAGGTAAAATTGGAACTGTTTACCTTTTAAAGATTTATTCAAATCTAAAACTATATTATTGATGTAAAACGTCTTCTTAAGGTTTAATTTTCAACATTCGAAACTAGTTTTCAAATAAAAATAATTTCAATAGAATTAGCAATTAATTTATCAATCCTAATTGAATATACAGAATATTCTGTATTATGTGGTTACAATATCTATTATTGTTAATATAGGGGAGTTTAACAATAAAGTTAAAAAAGCTCCACAATGAACATATTTTTACTGTGGGGAAAGGGAAGGAAGATTTGTTTCTCAATTTATTGAAAAACTAAACTGTGTACGTTTAAAATGTACCGGTGAAGGGTTATTGGAAGGTTTAAATCCTTGTTGGACTCTTTGCTAGAACATCCAAACGCGGCACAACACGACATTATTTAATCCAATTGAGAAATAAAAAAATAAAAAACACATACACACAACAGAGACCTAACAATTAGCAATTGTTCCAAAAAAAACACGTAAAAAACAGTGGTACTGATAGGGATAGCCGGGGTTTAGGTGGTGGGGATAGCGCTCCTTGCCGGGAGCCATCTCCCCCCACCTACCCACCGCTTCTATTATATTCTGTATTCTGTGGTTGTTCCACAATACTTTTTTTTTATTCTAGAAAATGGTAAAGTGTAAAACCATTTTGTATGAAGAAAAACTGAATATTATTCAAGCCGTAAATGCCGGGGTTGACAGAAAGAGCGATACTGCAAAAATGTTTGGAATACCAGCGAACACCTTATCCAAAATTTTGAAAAATAGGCTGAAGTATGAAAATCATGCTTTTTCATTTCAAAGAGGTTAAAAGGGCCCATGTTCCAATATATTGACTTAGACAAAGTGTCGTTTTCAGGTAGACAAACTATTATTTCAGATATTGGTAATTGTTCGGATCGGCGACACCACCAAACTGGCCTGACCCGCGCTACACCGACCAGTTCGATCCTTACGCTTCACTTCGAGTTTACATTTTTCGATAGTTCTTTCCTATAACCTCACATGTAAACAATCACTTCTACAGTTTCAACTTGGATTGTGTTGTTTAGTTTGTTATATTGATATTTAGGCTTCTTAAATGTAAATAAGTGAAACAGAAGTTAACAACACGAGGATTAATTGTTTTATCAATTCATGTTTTCTTATTTCATTTTATCTTATGTGTAAAAGTGTTACAAAACTTACGAAGATTAATTTGTACATGGATTTGCTGTTTTACATATTTATATTTGTTCTATCAATTTAAGTGATAAAATTTAAAACTTGTAAAAGTGTTACGAAACATAACATAATTAATTTGTACATGGATTTGGTGTTTTATATATTTTTATTTGTTGTTTCAATTTCAGTGATAAAATTTCAGTATACATATATTGTGAATGGATTCTTTGTCATCCATATTACTTTTTGTCCTAAAGTGAGACAGATTGTATAATTAATTCAATAAAACATATCGAGCTAAAAATAAATGTGAGAAAGTATATCACAGGTTTTTTATATTTCTTATTTCCACTTCCCATGAGAAAATATAGCAGAAATTAACATCATGATTTTCAACTAAGATTTTGTCTTATATTATATAATGGCTTATAACATAGAGAATAGACAATGTGAAAATAATCACAGATTAAGAGGTAAATGACACATCACTATATAATTGTAGAACTATTATATTTACTATAATGTATAATGTTATAGATTAATGTGTTTTTAAAAAGAAATAGAAGCCTGATGATGGAACATTGTCTCCGAAACATGCAGCTACAAATATTAAATAAATAGGAGTTATGCGAAATAAATACTTAAGGATTCTGTCTTTTTTATATTTATAATTTGTTATTTTCACTTCTCTGACAGAAAGTTCATCAGGAATTAACTTTACTGGTGGTTCAGTAGTTATATATTAATTGTTGATTAAATTAATATTAATTCAAATTAATTTAGTGTCTTATATTTCGATATTTCCTTATTTCCACTTTAATATTTCCTTATTTCTCATTTTAATATTAGAAGGTAAACAGAAGTTAATATTACTTTGAACAGGGATTTAGAGTTTCTCAGTAAATGTAGGAGAATAACCATTCCTCTCTAAAAGCAGCGACTAGAAAATCGAAATAAATCGGAACAAGGTATGAATCGATAAAAGGTATTCTGGGCGCGTTTAGGGGTTGGTGTCGCCGATCCAAACCATTACCCAAAAATGTTTGGAATATCAGTGAACACCTTATCCAAAATTTTGAAAAATAGGCTGAAGTATGAAAATTAGGCTTTTTTCATTATTAAAGAGGTTCCAACTTAGACAAAGTGTCGTTTTCAGGTAGACAAACTACTATTTCTGATTTTTTTCTAAGGCCCACTTACATTTTTCACAAATTTAATAATTTTTCTTTCATTATTATTATTATTTCAATACAATCTGAACAAATTTTCTATAGTTACATTGAGGATTTCATTATAAACCTCTAAACTCTACACTTCGAAGTCAGTCAGGAATCACATCAATAAATCGAACCTCGACATATCAAAATCCTCGATAGTCCCAAGTTGTCTCGTTCCCCTTGAGGTTCGATATATCGAATTTCCACTGTATATACACAACCAGTATTCCCCGCCGCAGCTAAGTAAATAATTCAGATAATTTCAACTAATAATTGAAGTTTGTTTATCGATAAAAATCTTGTATCGAAGTATGCAATTCAACATTATTTCTTCAAAATTTTCATTTTCACGCATAGCAGTTATTTTTAAACTGAATAAAATTACACTGATTAGATGCATGAGATTGCGTTACAGCATAAGAATAAGTATAATTTATAATTTTAATCTATAAGTTCGTAATCCAAACTATTAAGAAACTTGTGGATAATGGACTGCATTATCAGTGCTTACTACTAAATGTCTATGGATCATATTTTTACATACAATATCAAAAATCATAGAACATTTTCAACTGGCAATAATTTTTATTTGACAGAAATAATTTTAATGCTTTCATCTGGTTGGATTTTAATTTTTTATCATAAAAGTATAGGACACTACGGCAAACCTCTTTGATGCCAATCAACATTGTACATTAAATTTTCATGATGGTAAATATTGTTACTCCTAAACCTTGAAGGTAATTCGGTACAGGTGCGTTTAATATTTTTACCGTTGTAAACTCTACTGCGGAGTAATGCTAACGGAAATCAACAAGTCACATATTTAATTCTTTTTTAATAAATTAACTGTATATATGTAAGTATCCTTTCATGTAAAATGGCACTCGCCACCTATTGGTCAATTTTAAAACTTCCCTGTTATCCTAATATTGTCTTTTTTTTTAAATATAAAATTAACTGAAAATCTGTACATTATATTGGGTTGTTTCACATGAAATGTCCGATTTTATAATATTTGAAATACATAGAGGATTTTGCGAGTCTCTGTTGTTGAAAAAGCTCGATACATGGGTACCTCACGATCTCACTGAGCGACAGCAATTGAAACGTCTTGAGACCAGCGTTTCGTTGCTTGCTAGGCAAAAAACCGACCCTTTCCTTGAAAGACTAATAACTTGCGACGAAAAATGGATTGCTTATGACAATCAGCGTCGGTCAGGGCAGTGGTTAGACATCGACGAAAGCACAGGACAAATGCCAAAACCAAATTTGCACCCGAAAAAATTGATGGTTACAGTATGGTGGTCCATGGCTGGAATCATACATTATTCCTTTTTGCCTAGAGGTGAGACCATTACCTCTACAACCTACTGCAATGAAAATGGCCAAATGCACGAAAAATTATTGAAAAAACAACCTGGATTCGTGAATCGGAAGGGCCCTATACTCCTACACGACAACGCTAGACCCCACGTTTCAAAACTTACCATGCATAAATTGAAAGAGCTGGGGTACGAAGTTCTTCCGCACCCACCATATTCTCCCGACTTGTCTCCAACAGATTATCACCTTTTCAGGAATTTAGACAACTTCTGAAGAGGAAAATTTTTTGCAAATGATGCTGAAATCAAAAGTGCGTTTTCAGATTTTGTTTCACTTCAAAGCTCAGAGTTTTTCAAATCCGGGATAAAAAAAGTTGTTGTCACGTTAGGAAAAATGTGTAGAAAAAGAAGGTAAATACTTGGAATAAAATTATATTGTTTTCATATTGTATTTTTACTAAAGATATCGCCGTTATAAACATATCAAGGAACGTGTAGAGAATTTTAATTTCAGGAGTTGGACGATATATATACGAAACGAAATTCAAGATAATATAAAAGAGAGACTAAAGGTGGAAAATGAAATATGAAATCATTGTTTCCCTTCCTAAAATAAATAGCTCAACACAATTATGTTTGCTGTAGAGCCGAGGAAGGTTCCGTCCCTTTTAGGGAAATGAAACAACTTAAGGTAATGTCTTTAAGAGTGAAATATTGGGTCGAGTATTTAGTCCAAAAATGGTGAGGCAGCTTGAGAAAACAAATCATTGAAGCATCGCCTAATTTCCTGTTTATATTTACTTAGGGGTAACCTACTTACTGCAACAGAAATTTACTAACCGGCTTCAAAAAGGAAGAGGTTCTCAATTCGTTTAATAATGAATCGATTTCGATGATTCTTTTTTTGATCGATAGGTCATACTTTAGAGGTGGTGCTAAAAATTTTTTATTAAAATCAACTCAGCGCTTTTGAAGAAAAAAACAAAACAATCAACATTCGGAAAACGCGTATTACTGTTATAAAACCTTCCACTATAAACATATTTTAAGAAAACAGAGTTGTGAGCCGTCTAAGAGTCTCAAGAGGGAATTACCTAAGGACACAACACTAATTATTAAATCCAGTGAAGACTGCATGGACTGCGGTAGTTTGGTGTCGGATCCCTTGAGCCATTTTCTTAGTTAGTGCATCAAATTTGAAGAGCAGAGAAACAAATTCTTAGGTACATACATTTCTGAATCATTGACTATAAAGGAAATCTTAAATGTAGATTGTATTCAAAAATTAAATAGACTATATTATTTTGTAATATGTTGTGCCATTGACTGAAAAGCTAAATGTTTTTATTTTTGGAATAGGGTTCTGACTATGGTCTTATTGTGTTCCTTTCTTAATCATTAATTAAAGGTAATAATGACTAAATATGGCTTGGTGGGAAGTCGTAAAGCTATACATCTGTATACCTTGTTATTGCATTGATCTTGTTATTAAGTTGATTATCATTTTCTTTTTAAGGTAAAAATGTCTGAACCATTTCTATATTTAAAATATATTTATAGTACTTATATATTAGGTTGAAGCAAAAATAATGCAGGGTTTTGTTATTCAGTAAAAACATCGATTGTTTTTCCAATTGCCTTGAGATGGCGAACGATCGTTGACTGATCCACATCGACTTCTTCCGCTATTTCTCGAGTAGTTTTGGTAGGGTCAGCTTCAACTATTGCCTCTAACTGGTCGTAGTCAATAGCAGAGAGACTGCCACCACCTTCTTTGTTTGAAAGGTCAAAATTTCCACTACGGAATTTTTGAAACCATCGCTGCACTGTAGATTCATTAATGGTACCTGACCCCCAAACTTCATTAATATTTAGAGCCGTTTGCTAGCACTTCGACCGAGTTTGAACTCATACAAGTAAATTTGCCAAAAATCGCTCCTAGACGTCATTTTGTCTGGAGGCACTGAATGGACTGAATTAAATGTTAACAAAAAAGGATTATATGGAAGGTAAGTGAGATAAACAGGCTTTAAAATGATGTGTTTATCTTAGCATTGTGGATTAGTTTTGTTTACACAATTAGAGTTAATAATAAAACGGAAACCAAATCCTGCATTATTTTTGCATCAACCTAATAATATAATCTTATTTATACAAAGTCCTAGTGCAGCTAAACAAAAAAGAATTGTTTTATTTCGTATTTAATTTGTACAAGAAATGCATTTTGCAAATAAATAAAAATATTGATGGATTGACTATAAACATATTAACCCGTGGAGACTAAATATAAATTATTAAAACAAATAATTTACATATATAAACAAAAATACACTCACCGCTAAAAATTAATAAATAAAGTTAATTAAAAAAAAAAAAAAAAAAAAAAAAAAAAAAAAAAACTTTAAGATTAAACCTACATGTACGAACTTAAATTAAAAAGTTAAAAATTATATTTTATTTACTTCGAAACAAAGAGAATTGCTTAATCGATACACACCGCTGTCTCGTGCCATTTGAAAGTTTATTGCCAACTTTCTTGGCTGGCAAAGACTCCAAAAATAACTGAACATAAAATGTGAATCGGTGCATATGTATAAATAATTTCGTTGATTGTCCTTTAATGCTTGGACGTTATGTACTATGTAACAGTATACCCCATTATGTACCCCAACAAGGCTATCAACAAGCATAGGCATATCATACAAGTTGTCTCATCTATTGTAATGGAGGGTTGGGAAGGGAGAGATTAATTCCGTGGGCCTTTCATGAAATAAATTTTAACTCGCCCAGGTGGGATTCGAACCCACGATGCTTAGTACTCAGCGCGCTGAGATCCTGGCCCCAACTCGTTCGGCCATCGAGTCCTAACTAGTGGAATAGGATGTATTATGTTGATAATTTTTCAAATAATCTTTAAAGAATCATTTCATTTTGTGTGTTCATTTGTATCACCTTACATTAAATCAAATTTTTAATACATTTTTTTTTTTTACAGGTTGGTACTGGAATCAGACAATTCAGGAATATGATATAAGAACCGGTAAGACTAATTTTAGGTTAAAAATAGTTTATCTTGAAAATAATTAACATGATTTTTTTTTTTATTTAATTCGACATGTTAATAAATCTATTATTTATTATAGATGGAAAATTATCTATCATAATATCTTCGAAGGTAGTTTATATTTCTTAGAATGAGATAAGCTGAAAATTAATTTATTTAATTTTTTATCTATTTATTGTTTTTTTATTATTTATTTATTGATAATTGCTACTCTAGATTAATACAATATTGTAAACCTACAATATGTGAATTAATAACGGTATGTTTGTGATCTGGTAGCAGTTCAATAAAAATACTGTATTACAAGTGTCCTAGGCGATCTTATTTTCATACGCCCTAGATAGCCCAGTAAAATAAGGGTTTGCAGAAGAAAAAACTGCGGAACTTTTATTCTCAACGGATCTTTATGTTTTTTGGGGTGCTGAATCCGAATCTGAAGTTTGCTACCCCGGCAACCATCGGCTTCATATTCAAAGTCGCAAAAAAAAAAAAACGGTTATTACACGATTCGTTATTACGTTATAACACGATAACGCAGTTTTTTTCGAAGAAAGTCTTCAAATATTAATTGTAGCTGGAACTAGTACCTACATAATGAAAAAAAGAAATCCGAAATCGGACCATGTTTCGCGAAGTTACGTTATTGGGAAAAAATGGAGGAATTTGCTATCTTGCCGTCAGTCCCACAGCTCCGCGAAAACACATTTGTTATACTCTTTTGGCTATAACTCTGAAACTATTTGTCCGATACAACATTACTTTTTTTCATCTTAAAGCTGATTAAATTTACTATAAGAATCTATAAATGAAGTTTTAATCAAACCCCATAAAATGTACATGCCAGCCCGCTAA
This sequence comes from Euschistus heros, assembly GCA_003667255.2. NCBI lineage: Eukaryota > Metazoa > Arthropoda > Insecta > Hemiptera > Pentatomidae > Euschistus > Euschistus heros. The sequence goes on from RCWM02001011.1 coordinate 109,144, forward strand.
TAAAAACGTACTGTTGTAAAATCCAAGTATTTTTTTGGCACATTTGTCGCTCTAACTCCTCAAATATTTCTTCGATCACAAATTTCTTTTGTCTATTTCAAAGCTGATTAAATTCGCTATAAGATGATATATATGTAAATTATATTAAATGCTGTAAACAAAAAAAACGGTTTTTTTTGGCGGTTTTTTGCTATTTTGAATATTAAGCCGATGGTTGCTGTGGTAGCAAACTTCTGATTCGGATTCAGCACCCTAAAAAAAACATAAAGATCCGTTGAGAATAAAAGTTCCGCAGTTATTTCTTGAAAACGGCCTCTTGGAGTCTTATTTTACTGGACTAAGAGGGTTATCGGGAATAGATTGAGAAGCAAGTTGAGAGACAAGTGAATTGGAATGGTTATGGAGCTTACTATGACAGGATAGGTATCTGGTTTGGGCTAACTCGGCAACATATGGAACATTAAGGTCTTTATGGATTATATTAGCAATAGATATTATATATAGAATCATACATGATCTGTTTTTTTTTTTCCAATCAGGAGGAATTGAGTTGTATCAGTTCTTATTAAGTCATGTTTTGAAACATGATCAAATAGTAGAATTGCTCAAAGAATTGAGTTTTTAACAAACCCGACTAAAACGACAAGAACCTAGCGAAAGAAATTTTTGACTCCTTCAACATTAAATAGACAAACACTCTGTTTATTAATATTCACAACTGTATACATTATATACAATAATTAATTTGAGAACAATGATTACAATGGCATTTTAGTAAGGTCTCTTGGCTGTCTTCTTTTTAGACGCCTCAGAGGATTATCGGTATTTGAGAGTGAAGGAAGTTTAGTGGATTTGACTGGGTGTGGGGTTTACTGGGAAAGGATAGGGATCTGGTCAAATTAGCAACATATGGAACATTAAGTTCTTTATGGATAAGTTTGTTTGTTAAATGTTAAGGGGAATTGTGGATTTTACGAAGGACTTTGGATTGTAAGAAGAATTAGAAGGTTTGGTGAAAGCCCAAAGCTCAAATCTGTATGTTCAAATTGGTCTATAGTCCAATCAATGAACACATTGTAGAGTGCATTGAATATGCGATAATTTTTGACTTCACAGCTTCGTTAGGAATAGTTAGAAGGTAAACATACTAAAAGTGCCTGCTCCTGGGGGGGTGAGCTAATGGGGGGGAGGGGAGAAGATCCCAATTTTGTTTTTCGTTTATATCTAGAAAACGGTGAACTCTAGAAAAATATGCTGCAGGTCAAAATTAAACCTCATTCAATTTCTTATAAAATTAATTATATACGTATTTGTAGAAATTCCAACGGTTTTCGAGATAAATGTTATTAAAAATCGACAATTTTATTTTTATTTGTTAAACATTTGCTTCAAATAGCAGAAACGTATAAATGAAATTAAACTAAATTTAATGTTCTACAATTTCGGTTCTGACGTTTTTTCTGAGAAACGATTGTGGAACGTATTAAAGCAAAAGTTTGACAAAAAAAAAGGTGACATGTTTTTCCCGAAAGTAACCGATTTTCAATAACGTACATCTCGTAAACAGTTATAATTACGACAAATGTATATATAATAAATTGTATAGTTAATTTAATTAGCTTTTATGATTATTTGAAACATATTTTTTCTAGAGTAAACCGTCAACCGAAAAACCAAAAAAACGGAACTTCTCCCCTCTCCCCACCGTTAGCTCACCCCCAACGGGCGGGGACTTTTAGATGTATATAATTCTTTTTTAATTTACTGGGAGCATTGAGTGCTTGTCCAGTAAGTGTTGGAGTTGTCGGTCTCCCAACTTGCTTATTTGAGTGTGACGCAAGTTGGGAGACTAGTGGATTTGATAGCTTATTGAGGTTATAATAGAAGAATACATATCTGGTTCAGGCCAAGTAAGGAAAATTTGGGACATCAAAGCCAGATATGGATACTATTATTTTTTCCTTAATAGATTACCAGTAGAAGATTTTGCAAGGATTGTATAAGAGATGAATTTGGTGGTTCATTTGAACATGAGATTTCAACTCTGAAGGTCTGATTTGATATTATTACTGCCTTGTAAATGTAATGAATTAATTGGAAGTTTTAAACGTTTGTGTACTAAATGTTGAAGTATTCGGAAACTGTGAACAATATCTTGTCGTTCAAGTCTTTTAATATATTCGTTAAATTTACAGCTGTAGAAAACAAAAATACGTATGAATCCGTTCCTTAAAATCCATTTTGGTCATCGATTTGAAAAAATTATTGTTCACTCAAGGATCAATGGCATCGAGAATCGACATTTGGACTCGACGCATCTTTAGTTCGGAGATTCAAAGCTCCGTAATTTCAAATGGGTCTGATCATCTTCTTATATTTATTTTGAAACCTAAAACTTTTGCCTTATAAGTATTATCAACTTAAAGAAAAGTCCCCAATGATCACAGCCAGCCAGGTTGCCGTGACATATAAGCCCACAGGAAGATATAGCACAGAGAACAGAGAGCAGAGAGTATAAAGGAAGAAGCAGTGAAAGTAGACCATAAGGAAGGTGGAAGCAGAGGTGTGATGTATTAGTTAGATATAGTAGTTAGTAGTTCAGTAGGTCGTAGTATCTCCCCCACAACCTCTATTACTATAACTATATAACTAACTGCCTTCTTATCATATCATCATCATCATATTATTATTATTACTATCTTCATAGCGCACTAATAGCACATCTTAAACTAATTATATATATAGTATGCTATATGAGACTCCTAATTATATGTAAACAGTATGCTCTGCTGCCTCTATAATCTAATAGGCCCATCTTCATGAATATCATACATCGGGCACACTTATCCACTACCGAAAACTCTCAGCCCTGCATCTTTCACTTCCGTTATTTTCGTTAGTGTAAAGCGTTACTGTTAATGTTCATCCCTTTGCAGGCGAGCTCCTCCGATTCCACAAGACCATTTCCACCTGAGAGGTCTTGGTATTATCAACACCGGGAGCATTGACCTAGAATTGTCGAATTGAATATCCAAAGACAACCAGGTTTGCAACTCAATCTTGTAATAGCACAGAAATTTTAGATGTTAGATGTTTCACATTTTGTCAAACATTTGTTTCAAATCCCAGATAAAATATATATATATATATATATATATATATATATATATATATATATATATATATATGTAATTTTTCTTGATCTAAATCAATATTATTAAATATATTATTTTATTTTTGAAGAGAAAAGATTTGACCCGGTCGGGATTCGAACCCGAGTTTCCACCTCTCTAGCGTGGCGCCTTATCCAACTAGGCCACCGGGGTCGTATCCGAACCAGGCAAATCTTCTCTCTTCAGTGATCCATAACCCCCAGGCACTCGCAAATCGCGATGTGATTCCGGGGATGAATGTTCATATTGAACATTACATTTAACGTGGATCTATTGACAATCCGTCACCGTTATATATATATGTAATTTTTCTTGATCTAAATCAATATTATTAAATATATTATTTTATTTTTGAAGAGAAAAGATTTGACCCGGTCGGGATCATACATATATATAACGGTGACGGATTGTCAATAGATCCACGTTAAATGTAATGTTCAATATGAACATTCATCCCCGGAATCACATCGCGATTTGCGAGTGCCCGGGGGTTATGGATCACTGAAGAGAGAAGATTTGCCTGGTTCGGATACGACCCCGGTGGCCTAGTTGGATAAGGCGCCACGCTAGAGAGGTGGAAACTCGGGTTCGAATCCCGACCGGGTCAAATCTTTTCTCTTCAAAAAAAAAAAATAATAAAATAAAAAAAAATATATATATATATATATATATATATATATATATATATATAATTAAAGTAAATTTAAAATTAAAGTAAATTCTCTACAACTTTGATCCTGAGATTTTTTCTGAGAAACAATCATGGAAGGAAATAAGAAGCAAATGTTTGACAAAAAGTGAGTCATTTTTCGAAAATTATAGATTTTCAGTTACGCATATCTCGGAAAATGTTCGACAAATATGTATAGAAACAAATTTATAGGAAATTTATTAAGCTTTTATGTTTATTTGAAACACATTTTTCTAGAGTCATCCGTTTTCGAGATATGATCGAAAAGCCAAAAAAATTGAACTTCTCCCCATCCCCCACACCGTTAGCTCACCCCCCACTTTTAGTATGTTTACCTTCTAACTATTGCTAACGAAGCTGTGAAGTCAAAAATTATCGGATATTCCATGCACTGTACAATGTGTTCATTGACTGGACAAATAGTACAGAATCTGAATAAAAACATCTGACAAACAAAGCAGACGTTTAACTCATAAAGTGATTCAATCACTTTCACATATATTTATATATTACTTTTAAAATAAGTTATTATTCTCATATAAAGAAGTATTCTTTTAAAAAACTGGATAAAATAACCTGTTACTCACTGCTGTGAAACCTTTTCTCCGGGTCATATCGTAAATCCCAAACGGCTGTGGGATAATAATCCGGAAGAGAAGATTGGGACGTAAAGGAAGACATTTATATGTAAGAGGGAGTGTAGGGCTGTGGGGTGACGGTAACTGCTGGAGTAATGTTGGCCTCTGGAGCCTGGAACGTGGAACCTGGATAGTGGAGGTGCTAATTCCAAGACTAATCCTCCTACTATACTCCAGGAGGTCCTACTCCTTCCACTAATGGCAGTGTTAGTGGTTCCAGCGGTCCAGGATCACCTCCAGCCAGTTACTGCTTCGTATACTCTTCCCTTATCTCACCCAGTTCTTACCTCTTATCCGTTCAGCAGGTGTCTGTGCATTCAGTTCAATTATTATAGAAAATTCAATATATTAATTTTCTAATTCGAACCTCTTCCATGTTTTAAATCAACAAAGATCTTTGAATAAATATGAAGGAAGAAAATATTGATGGTTGTTAAAGGGGAAAAATATATAAATATATGTAAGTGTGTGGGGGGGGGGGGGGTTATAAAACAAACTTTACTAAATACTATTTTCGATTTCTTTAATTTTTGTCGCAGGTGATAATGACCTCAGTGGTTCATTAAAAATCAATAAATAAACTCACTTGAGGTACGCATGATGATATATTCAGTGTTTTAGTTACCTCGAAGGTGAGTGCCTATGCTTGATTTCTTGTCTTATCTTTTTAAAAACCTTAGTATATTTAATCTATGTAACATAGTACTGATGTGTTGAAAATTTTATTGTATGTTTTAGAACTGAAGATGAATGTTTAGCATTCGAAACTAGTTTTCAAATAAAATAATCTCAATAGAAGTGGCATTTAATTCATCAATCCTAATCAATAAATAAAAATTTTAAAAAAATAAAAATAATATAAAAATGAAAAAATTCGAAGCACAAATTAAAATAATATTAATTTATTGAATTGTATCGAAATTAATGAAAGTTTATATTTTTTGACATGGATATTTCTTTCTAATAGGGCTCTAATCTCTTTTTTGTAACGTTTTTTTACACCATAAGGGTAACGTTTTGACATGCTTTAGCTCTCTGTTGCTCAGATCAAAAATTTGACATTAATTTCCATATCAGAAATTAAATGGAAAATATTTTTTTCTATATAACATCTGCGACTAAGAGCTACCCTTTTGGAGCTATATTGGTTCGAATGAAAAAAGTCGAGTTTTTCCTTAATGTTTTGTGTGTTGGTGTTTTTTTGACTCGCTCTAGCTCTGTTGTTATTGTTCGGATCGAAAAATTGTTTGGTGTTAACTTATCAGAAATTTGATCTACAATATTTTTTGTTCTATAACATTTGTCTCTAGGACCTACAGTTTAGGAGCTATATTGTTTTGAATGAAAATATTCACTTTTGAAACCCTTATTTTATCTCAACTTTATTTATATCGAATCATGGTTAATTGTTAATTTAATTTCATTATTGACTGAAGTGATTTGTTCCTTTTGATTCTAAATTGTAAATTTGGAAAAGCACTATCCATGGTCTATTGCTTTACACAGTCAGGGATAAAAATGAGTTGAGAACATTAAACATGCCAGGCTAAAACGATAAGGAACTGCTTCCTTCAATTAATAATTACAAAAGACTTATTTACTTGTCAGTAATTAGAACTATTTTTACTTACGGAGTTGGGCTTCGGGGCCCCACTAAACAATTCATCTCGTATCAAATCAATCGTAAAATCCTCAATGCCCAATAAGGATAAGATGTCACAAACAAACTTATCCAAAAAGATCTCAGTCGTCAATATGTTGCTCCTTTGGCCCAAAATTGAGGACTATGTTCATTATCATTGGGTTTTAAACCTTACATTGCAAATCTAATAAAATAAATACTAAATAATAATAATAAATAAATAAATGTAATAACATAAGATCCTCTGATCTGGTGTCGCTTTATTGACAGTTTTCCTTTATTTTCTATTAAACAATCATTTCTTTACTTTCATTTTATTCCAATGAAGAGTTTATTATGTTTAAAATGCAGATTTCTATTAAGGGCATTGTCATAATGTTTCATTTAAAAATAATTGATTTGCACGCCAAATGAGAACCATGTTTTTTTGGTTTTAAAAGTAAATTTCTCCATGACATCGAAAAATAATCATTACTTTTAACATATCATTCGAAAGCTGACTAAATTTGCAAGTTTTTGTGCGATTTGTGAGCGTTGAAGTAGTACAAGACATTGTGACTTCCCTAAATAAGGTGAAGATCGAGCTGTTCTTTAGGTCACAAGTTTGTAAAATTCAAGGTTACATGTACCCTGCTCCTAAAGAAAATCTAATGCTAAATCTGAAAATGTGGTCAAAATTTAAAAAATATCGCTGATGTGTTGAAAATTTTGTATGTTTTAGAACTGATGATGAATGTTTAACATTGAAAACTAGTTAGTATAGAGTGGGACATTATTTAGAAAATTCTGAAAATTCTGGTGTCGCTTTATTGACAGTTTTCCTTTATTTTCTATTAAACAATCATTTTTTTACTTTCATTTTATTCCAATGAAGAGTTTATTATGTTTAAAATGCACATTTCCATTAAGGCATTGTCATAATGTTTCATTTACAAAAATAATTGATTTGCACGCCAAATGAGAACCATGTTTTTTTGGTTTTAAAAGTAAATTTCTCCATGACATCGAAAAATAATCATTACTTTTAACATATCATTCCAAAGCTGATTAAACTTGCAAGTTTTTGTGCGATTTGTAAGCGTTGAAGTAATACAAGACATTGTGACTTCCCTAAATAAGGTTAAGATCGAGCTGTTCTTTAGGTCACAAGTTTGTAAAATTCAAGGTTACATGTACCCTGCTACTAAAGAAAATCTAATGCTAAATCTGAAAATGTGGTCGAAATTTAAAAAAATATCGCTGATGTGTTGAAAATTTTGTATGTTTTAGAACTGATGATGAATGTTTAACATTGAAAACTAGTTAGTATAGAGTGGGACATTATTTAGAAAATTCTGAAAATTCTGGTGTCGCTTTATTGACAGTTTTCCTTTATTTTCTATTAAACAATCATTTTTTTACTTTCATTTTATTCCAATGAAGAGTTTATTATGTTTAAAATGCACATTTCCATTAAGGCATTGTCATAATGTTTCATTTACAAAAATAATTGATTTGCACGCCAAATGAAAACCATGTTTTTTTGGTTTTAAAAGTAAATTTCTCCATGACATCGAAAAATAATCATTACTTTTAACATATCATTCCAAAGCTGATTAAATTTGCAAGTTTTTGTGCGATTTGTAAGCGTTGAAGTAGTACAAGACATTGTGACTTCCCTAAATAAGGTTAAGATCGAGCTGTTCTTTAGGTCACAAGTTTGTAAAATTCAAGGTTACATGTACCCTGCTCCTAAAGAAAATCTAATGCTAAATCTAAAAATGTGGTCAAAATGTAAAAAATAACGCTGATGTGTTGAAAATTTTGTATGTTTTAGAACTGATGATGAATGTTTAACATTGAAAACTAGTTAGTATAGAGTGGGACATTATTTAGAAAATTCTGAAATTAAAATAATAAATATGGTTGTTAAAATCACAAATTACAAAACACACAATCATAAAACTAATAATAACTATTATATATGCAGTTGTTTAGTTTTCCCTTAAAGGCTTGAGAACTATTTGCAGGAGTTAGTTTTACTTTCCGACTTAACGAACCCTGACATCTCAACCTCAAGGCTCGGGGCTCCGCTTTCTCCCCATTTCACTGTCTCTCCAGCATAATGTTCCAGGGGGATATCGCTAAATATCTGGAAACCAGAGGAGTAGAACCAAATATCTGCTGGAAATTAAGTTTAAATTTAAAGTGAAAAATTCGCATCTTGATCAGACAAAACTCCTCAAAATTTGACTCGATTAAACGGTAATTATCCTTTTTGAATTTTTTTTTTTTCAGATTTTGGAAAAAAACTAATAGAAAAATGCTAATAATCAAAAAATGTTTTATTTACGAAATTAAAGTTTATTTTTTTTTTTTTTTTTTTATTTATTTATTTCCAGATCGGCCTGGTAAGCCTTACATGGGTGTTTTAATAATATTAGTGATGATTTAACAATTGTAGAAGGAAGGGTATAGTCTCGTGCAAGAGACACCCATAACAGATAAGTTCTATAATATTTTTGGAATAATTATAACTTCAGAGGGACTATATAATAACAATAAATTAAAAGGGAAAAAAATAAAAAAAAAAAATAATAATAATGCAAAGAACTAAATTAAAAAAAAAAAAAAAAATATATATATATATATATATATATATATATATATATATAATAAAATAATAATTAAAATAAATAAATTAAAAGAAATAAATTGAAATAATAATAATTAAAAAAAAAATTAAATAACTACAAAATAACAGAAAAGAAAGAATATGTGTATATATAAGAGAATAATAATAAAGACTAACTAAGTGAATAAAGTAAAGAATACAGAAATAATAAGAAATAAATTGTAGTAATAAGAACAATAATTGGTATTGTAATGAAGAAGTCATGGTGTTTACATCAGGAGATCTTGCATAAGCCTTGGTTTCAATCTGCGGGATGTTGTTTTAGCACCTATGTTGAAAGCTACTGCACCTTTAACCGCTGGTAATTTGCAATGAAACCTGGTGTAGCATTTTTTGATGAAATCGTCTATAGATTCTATGTCTAATTCACGGTGAAGTTGACTATTTCTTATAAACCAGGGAGCATCTACAGCAATTCTTAGGATCTTGTTTTGGAAAGATTGTAGTTTTTTCCGTTTGGTAGAGGAAGCAGCTCCCCACACTTCACAACCGTACATCATTAATGGTCTGAGTATAGTTTTGTAGATTAAAATAGTTATATTTGGTTTAAGAGTGGATTTCCTGTTAATTATCGGGTACAGCATTGCCAGCCTAGCGTAGGTCTGTGTAAGTTTAATATTGATGTGGTGATTCCAGGTTAGGCGACGATCTAGGTGAACACCCAGGTATTTTACTGCCTCATTAGAAGGATTCCATTGAAGTCTGTTTTCATTTAGAACCAGTTCCGGTGGGTCTATTGGTCGTCTGAGGGTAAAAATTTTAGCAATACATTTTTGTATATTTAGGTTGATCTTCCATTTATTAAAATACTTTTCTAATTCGTTTAGATGAGTTTGAAGAATATTTCTGGCTATTATTATGTTTTCGTGTTGCGAAAAAACTGCTGTGTCATCAGCAAACATGGCTATAGAGGTTTCGGAGGATTGGATTATATCATGAAGGTAGAAGTTGAAGAGGGTGGGTGATAAAACTGATCCTTGTGGAGTACCGGCACTGATAGGTCTGATGGTCGAGATTGTGTGGTTTATTCTGACGGCGAATGTTCGTTTATTGAGAAAGGAATACAGAATATCGTATAGATATTTTGGAGTATTTACGGACTTAAGTTTGTATAACAGACCTTGGTGCCATACCTTGTCAAATGCCTGTTGAAAATCTAAAAATGTGACAAGTGTGTGTTTTTTTTCATTTCGAAACCGTTTACTATGAGTTCTGATAATCTTGATAGTTGATGTGCAGTGGAATGACTGACCTGAAATCCAAATTGGAAATCGGGAATAATGCATATATCTTGAAAAAAAGAAGTTAGGCGCCGTTTTATAACTGATTCCAGAAGTTTTCCTAGAATTGGTAAGAGACTTATAGGCCTGTAGCTGCTGATTTGTTTGGCGTTTTTCCCAGGCTTGTGGATAACTACCAGTTCAGCATTCTTCCAATTATCAGGAAAATAACCTGTTCGCAAGCAACTATTGAAAATTGAAGTAATGAAAATTATGGCTTTTCTCGGTAATTTTTTAATGGCAATAACTGGAATTAGATCATGGCCAGGACTTTTCTTTGATTTAAGTTTTGTAATAAGCTCGAAAATCTCTTTTGGAGTTGCAAATTTCAATGGACGTTGCGCTGTTGCTTGTGGTAATGTTACAAATTCATTGATTTCATAATATACTGAGTTTCTTCTTGACGGACTTGTTTCTCTTGTAGGGATTGAAAATGTTTTTTTCAAAATAGTTTGCAAAGGCTTCAGCTTTCTCAATATCACTAGTGATATAATCACCATTTTCTAATAGGCTTGGGATTTTTTCTTGCTTGTTTAATAGCCGTTTCGTAGCCTTCCATAGTGTTTGATCATTTGGATCCAGATTTGAGACATAATTTTTATATTGTGCTAATGTGAATATTTCTAATTCTGTTTTGACAGTTTTTCTTAATTTGTTCCATATTGTTTTGAAATTTGGATTTTTAGTTCGTATCCACTGTCTTCTAGCATAATTTTTTTCCTTTATTTTTGATAGAATTGAAGTTGGTACGTTGTTTAAATAGCTGTTTCTTTTTTTGTGGAATGGTTTTACTGTGGAGTCATTAATGGATTTAGATATGATTTCTGTGAAAATTTTTATAGCTTCATCAATTTCAATAATGTGGTGGAATTTTTTTTTCAAACAAATATTTTGCTCCATCAATTGTTCGTACATGTCCCAGTTTACTAGTCCTTTAATCATGGAACTTCGAGTGATAATTTCAGGAGTTTCAGTTGAAAAATGAATTAATATTGGGATATGGTCCGAATTTAGAGCAGCTATTGTTTTGCTTGTGACAGGTAGGCTGATATTTGTTGATAGCATAATATCTAATATGTCAGGCGTACATCCTTTTCTAAAAAATGTAGGTTCGGGAGGTGCCGTGATTAGAATATTATTTCTAGAACAGATATCGAGTAATTTGCTACCATTTGAATTTGATTTATGACACCCCCAGTAGATATGTTTACAATTCATATCACCCAATACTAAAGTTGATTCATTCGGAGGTAATAATTTAAGAATTTCTTCTTCTTTGAGCTTCTTATTTGGTGGCTTATATACGGCTGTGATAACAGTGCTGTGGGTAGAGTTTAGACGAATGGATATGAACTCGATATTAAATATATCGAGAATAATATTTTCGGAGAAACTGATATTATTTTTGATGATGAGAGCTACTCCGCCAGAAGCAGTAGAACTGTTCCTATCTTTTCTCAAAATTTCATAGCCTGGTATATTAAATTTAATATTACTTGATAAATGAGTTTCAGATATACAGGCTATATCGATAGAGTTCGATTCAAGAAATATTTTAAATTCACTTTTTTGTGAATAAATACCATATGCATTCCAGTTTAAAAGATTTAATTTTTTTATTTCAGCGGTCATAGTAAAATAAATATAGTACCATTAAGAATATAGCAAGAAAATGAAAGTAAACATATTTATTATAACGGGTGGGAAAGGAATTAGTAACAGTCGATGGGCTGTTGTTTACACTAAGGCCCAGTTGTAAAGAAGGAGGTTACTAACGAACTTAAATGTTTCATTATTTGTGATAAATATGGTTTTATAGCGTTGATTATTATTTTTGTAATAGCGGACAATATGTTTTCACTGTTATCTTCGGTGTTATTTTTTTCTTGAGGTTGTTGTTCAGGTGATAAGGCAGAAGAATAAGAAAAATGTGGTGTAGCTTTACGAAATGTTTTACGATTTGCAAGAGCTTCTTCATTTTTATTTTCGATATTGTTTGGAACTGCAGGTGAGTTAGTTTTATTTTTAATTGTTTGGTAATAAGGGCAACCTCTATAGCTAGCTGCATGTTCTTGATTACAGTTGACACAAAACGGTTTATCAGTAAATTTTAGAGGACATTTTGAAAAATGATGTTTTTCTTTGCATTTGACACACCTTGGTTCTAATCGACAGTAATTTTTTGTGTGACCAAATCTTTGACAGTTGGTACACATGGGGATATCATTGTTTTTATTTTTTGGTTCCACTGAAATTATAGCAGAAAATAAATTTTCAAGTTTAAAAATATCATTGGCCTTTGTATTATTTGCTAGTGAGACTGAACAAAGCGGAGTGGGTTTTTTTTCTTTATTCAATATTCTGGAAACGTATAAAACATCAAAATCTTTGGAAATTAGTTCTGATTTTAGCTCTTCATCTGTAATAGAGTATGGCACCTTTCTGATCACAACATTGAGAGTTTTATTTTTATCTAAAGAAAAAGTGTGATATTCGATTTTTTCTTCATCGTAATAACGGGTAATTCTTCTATAATCGTCAATGGACGAGAGCATTATTTTTGTGTCTTTTCCGGCTAATTTTGTTGAAAAAGGATTCATACATAATGAATTTAGGTCATTTAACAGTAGTTTGTAATTATTTGCATTGTGTAGGAATATCGGGGGAATTTTAGGTGTAACCTGTTTATTTTCAGTGCTAATACTCTCTTGAGCGGTTGTTTGTTTAGAAGAGCATGGTTTATTGGTTGTAATATCGGTTTCAGATAATAATTGGAATCTATTACTAATTTTTATAGGTGAAATTTCTTGATAATATTTACCCATTTTTTTTTACCGGTGATTGATTTAGTGGAGAGCCTTCGAGATTTCTTTTCTTCGAATTTATGTCTTCTATAACTCCGTGACCATTTGATTTAGAAGAAAGTTGGCAATTTTGAGAAATTAATGGAGTAACACCTACATCATCTTCCGATTTCATTTAGTTAACATGAGATAAGAAAAATAATAAAAAAAAAAAAAAAACGATAATAAAATTAACAGTGAAGAGAACACTTTAAACACGCCCGCACTCTAGGAAAGTTAGAGGCCAACTGAAAGTTTATTAAATTGTGCGCCTAAAGAAGATCCCTTAAGCAGAATTTTATTTAGGCGTTTAGCCACAAACGATCGTCAATCATCGAAGAATTTTGCTTAACTTTCAAATAAATTTCAATAAATTTCAAATAAATTTAGTTTTGGTCATGTTTAAGAGTTTATAACGCAAAAATCTCCAAAATCAGAAAATATTATACTAAAAGTTATAGATCATTATATTTTGTGCTATATAGGATTATAGCTGAAAGTACCCCGCTCCGCTACGGTTTAATATCATTAGGATGAAGACAACTTAAATTAGTAAAAGTTAAGCTTAACGTTGATAATTATTATTACTTAAATAAACCTGAACAATTCTATTCTTAGAATAATTTTAATAAGTAAATTTGACAATTTGCAAAAGTTAATTTTATATTATTTTGATAGCCCTCCAGTGAAGCTTCGAGGCAGCACTACCATCTTACCCAGCTCTGATACCAGACCATCAGCTTTTCTTATGGCATACTTTAAGTGAATATAGTCTAAACTTCTCTACTTTTTTGAACAAAGTTTAGTCTTTCTGTTTCTGTTTTTGCGTACATATCAAGCATAAATTGGTTGAGGAGATAACAAAAATAAAGTAAATAAGGTTCTTAACCTCCTCGTTCCATCAACATTTAGGCGTAAAAATCAGTTGCAGACACAGTTTTCTTAAGTGGTGTATTGGTGTTTGGGTCACGCTGAGGGATGTTAATACTGTACCTTTCTTCTCCATTGCAGAACATGATACGATACTAAAGAGAATCATACACTTGATAGAACTATTGATTCTTATCTGTTTTTTGTCCCTACATCGAACTGGCCTTACATGTCATCACCATAAGTCTTTTAACCTCCTCTTTAACATAAGTCTTTAAATAGTTTCTCTTCACGAAACAACTCAAAACTTACTTGTAAGTTGTAAGTAACCTCTGCAGCTACCATGAGCTCACAGAAAGTACCAATATTATAAGGTTTCGACATCGATCGTATTTTTGTTTGTTTACAACTATAAGGAACTTAAACGGTGGTCAAAGTTTGCGGCTTAAAGATCTAACCTATTTTTTAACTTAGCTTATATCCAAATACCATATGACAATTAATCTTTTATTATTCACCCAATAAAAATTGAAATCGCATTTTTCGCAAATTAGCCGCGATCCAGGCTGATTTTTTAAAATTTCTTTCTTAGCGAGCACTTACGGCCCTAGAGGAAGCTACATATCGAATTTCATTCCAATCCGTTCGGTGGTTTTGAGATTTCGTGTTAAGTGAGTGAGTGCTATTTGACAAATATATAATAGATTAAAGGAAAAATGTTCCCATTCCTACTCTGAGATATGTCAAAAAACAAACAAAAATTGTTGTTTGATTTTGGATAAACTGTGTTAAATATGCAAACAAATCATGAATAATACAGACTAATTAGCTTCGAACCTTGAACTTAAAAATTAAAAGTCGGCTGTACATTATTCACCACACTTAGCTTTTTAGTTAAGTTTGTTATAAAATTTTACTTATTAAGTATTAATTAATTAAATTCAACAGTCAAATTATAAGGTTAAATTAGCTGATTTTTTAATTTTTTTTTTTAAAGTTTGATGTACATTTTAATAAAAGTAATAAACTTTTTATTTAAAAAAAAAATCACTTTTTCGGGTACCAAGCGTAGCAGTTACATCAAGGAAAGCCTTACAATTTTACAAAATCGGTTCTTTACAAATTTTTCTACAAGAAAAGCTGAGAACACTGCAGAATTAAGTAGGCCCTTCAATGCGGAATCTTGGGAAACTAACCCTGTAAATATAGTTCAGTTATGGCAGCGCGATAGTTCGAAAATACATGCAA
This sequence comes from Euschistus heros, assembly GCA_003667255.2. Lineage (NCBI taxonomy): Eukaryota > Metazoa > Arthropoda > Insecta > Hemiptera > Pentatomidae > Euschistus > Euschistus heros. The sequence continues at coordinate 124,203 of RCWM02001011.1, forward strand.
AGTCGATGGGCTTAAGAATAACCTAATACCAAGAACGATAATCAGTATCGAACCATCAGGTAACTTTCCGAGGGGTAGGCCGAGACGTAGATGGGAGATAATCTTGAGGATTTGTGTTTCGATAAGGTTGAGTTGCTGTAGGCATGTAGTAAGAGGTTGTCTGTGTTAGCACTAAGCCTTCGGGTTCGTTTTTTTTTTCGACGTGAATACGTCTTTAAATTTACTAAAATATAGGGGCAATCCAAAAAACCTAATGATAACAAAATCGGGGGATACAGTTTGGCGTTGTAGTTTCGAATCTATCCTCTACATCCGAAATTAAATTATACTACTGGATAGCTAAAGGACAAAGAATTCATTATAATAAGCGAGAACATTGACGCGTCGTGGATCATGGATGGGGAAGCGCCGCAATTTTGAGGTTATTTTGCTGCGTTAAGAGATTTGAAATTAATATAACTTTTGACTCGGCGTAAAGCTAAGATGTTCGTATAAGTTTTAATAGTCAGCTATCGTCAACATCTATCGATTATGTATAAACATTAGTTTAAAGTAGTGACAGTGAATATAAAAAGTTGTTAGAATAAAATAATATTATCAAAAATATATAAAGTCAGCCTATACCCGTAGAAAATCCAAAACCAAATACAGATATCGTATACGGTTGGAAAGGGCTTCTCAAGAGCAAACGAATGGTAACAATAAAACACAATATGACCGAGTAAAGCAGTGCCGGGAACGTAGATTTTGAAGTAGTTTGCTGCGTATCGAGGTTTACAATTACTACGATATTCGAAGTTTTAATCGTCAGCTGTCGTCAAAATCTACCGATTGTATATAAAACATTATTTTAAGTAGTGACAGTAAACATAATAAGGTGTTAGAATAAAAAAATATTATAAAAAAATTTGCGATAGTGTTCCTGAATCGTTTAATACTTTTTATCGCAATTAATGCACAAAGCTTGGTCGCGCACTCAGAATTCATCTCTACCGATCCAATCGTCAACCGATCTGATTATTTGGCAATCAGCGAAACTTGGATGGAAAATTCCATGCCAGTGAATGTGCCTAACTTTGATCTGAGATCATATTGTAATACCGCTAAGAACAGACAAATTGCAACTACATCATCGGTAGCGGTATCATCACCATCAAGTCGCAGAGCCGTGGAGTCGCCATATAGCGCAACATCAATAGCTTTACTGATTGTAATAGAGTTAACATTGACTTTTCGGAAATTTATTTGAAAATGAAAGACGCAACACCTGGTGATGTCTGTCTAGTAAACGTAACGGCCAATGGCATCTTCAGGTTCGTACTCGGGTGTTTGTGTATATCCACCCGAGCGTAGCGTTAGTAGAAAATAAACTGTTTATGTTACGATCGTTGTTAAAATATTCCAAAAACATCGCTAAAAGTATAGCCGATTACGAGCCTGATCTTACTACACCAGTTATGATAGTTGGAGACATTGATGTTGATGTCTCACAAAACCACTCATTGCATGTCTTCATGCTCTCCGAGTTTAATTTGCCTTATATTGAAACTTCTCCAACACCGTTAGGTAATACCTGTATTGATTTAACGTTTATCAGAAATCTTGATGTATCTTGTTTGCCATTCGTGTTATACTTTTCGTATCACAGGCCTATAGTTAATAAAGTTATATTGTAACACAATAATTATTAGTTTCCTTGCTATTATTCTGAATACATAAATAAAAATATTATATTCAGAAAATATAACCGGTTACATAAACGTATTCACGTTCAACACAGGCACACAACGATTTTTTATTTTTTTTTATTTTATATTTTGAGATAAATGAACAATTGTGGTAAACCATATAGTTATTGACACCCCAACATATAAATAGCAACAAAATATATTCAGTCAAATAAAATTCCTTTTAAATCTTACAACTCAAGTGTGTAAAAATACTTTCAGTTCTGTCCGTATTTTAAAAGATATCATAACATAATATCAAAGTTGTCAATAACTGATTTTACATTATTTATTGTCACTATCTTGTAAAATACATTCCTGGAATAATGTTTCCTGTGAACTTTCTTGTTTACCTTAAAGTATAATAATTAAAGAAAAAATAACTGTAAATACCGACTTCATTGGACTATTATTTTTATAATATTATCGAATATTTCCTTAAGTGTATTAATAACTGTCTGGTTTGTTTGTTTATTTCGTTTAACGCCACTTTATGCTGCTATGGCTAATCGGACGATGCTACGGTGGGAGTCCTAAATTTTGCCTATCCACGTATAATTAGGATAGGGATCTTTAACGAGTACCTGACATCGCACAGGCTCGGGACCCCCATTTTACGTCCCTTCCGAAGGACGGCATAACTAAGGATTATTTACTCCCTTTAAAAAATCCTAAGGTCATCTGCCGGGCTGCGAACCCGCGATCTTGGGTTTAGTAGGTTGCTATGCTAACCACTACACCACAGGTGACCCCAATAATACCTGTCTGGTTTACCCTACTTGAATATTATAATAGTGATTATTTTAGATGTTTCAATTTCTTCAAGTTGATAAATTATGAAATAGCTTGATATCAAGCTCAAGAAACCATATCTGGTGGACCAACCAGTAGACTGGAGATAACACACCTGAGGACTGGAGCGTATCTGTGTTTCGGGGTCGCGTTTGTAACAACTAGAAGAGAACAAACGCTCGTTTTCGAAGATGTTCGACCAGAAACGCCTTTCGCTGGGCCAGAACTAAACATCTACACAGCCACTCAGTTCCGTCTCCAGGAGAAAGTTCTCTCCAGTTCTCCAGTTCCTCCAGGACCCTACAGGCTATAGCCTCCTCATAGCCTCCTTACAGGGTCAGTCCTCGTGTTCCGTCTCTCATTTTTAGGTTAGGCTGGATGGAAAAAAATATTAGCTTGAGGAACGCATGATCGCATAGAAATATCATTACAATTATGATTGACATGTATAAGATTTCGAAACAATTAATATTCATAATAATAAAGGGATAAAGGGGTTATAAAGGAGTTGGATAATAGAACTTAATTTTACAAGGGTAAAGTATATAGTACTTACAATATAAATACTAACAATAGAATAGTGATAGACTCTATAAAAAATAATAAAATGCAAGACACACTTACTGTACTACTTAGAAAAAATCTAATAAAATTAATGGACCGTGACATAAGAACGTTTCTGACATGGATAAAAGGACACAGTGGCATCTCAGGTAATGAAAAAGCTGACCCATTGGCTAAGACAGCTGCTAAAGATACAAACTTAACTTACGAATACAATACAGTTCCTTTCACGTATATAAAAAAATACATACTAACTGACTTGATTGAGGACTGGAACAGACATTGGCAACAATCTACTATAGGACGACCATTACAGAAATACATTCCAAATATAACACCACAAAACTATAAAATAGCCAAAAGTACTCATCACAAACTAACTCAATTAGTTACAGAACACGGACCAACGAACCATTATCTCAAACGATTTCACTTACAAAACTCAGACGCTTGTGAATGTGACGGACTAACTCCACAAACATTCTTGCACATTTTAAATGACTGCCACTTATACGAAGACGAAAGACACAAATTGGTTAGGACCTTCTCTAATGGAAGGGGGTACATGGCCTCTTCAACAAGAAGCTTTATACCGCAAGTATGAAAAGGAACTACTGGAATACAGCAATGATTTAAGACTGAAGTAACACTACTTGAAGAATCGTGAACAACTAATTGTGCATGGACAAATTTTCCATTTTATTTTTATTTATACTCATTTTTCTTTTTCAGTTTATTCAATTCAGTTTTAATTTTTTTTGCTGAAAGTTATTGAAACTTAAAAATATTGAATTGTATTAAAGAAGAAACGCTACCTAAAACATTGTATGCATATAATATGCTTTTTGCATGGTGTATGGACAATTATAAAATAAACGCAATTATAAAAAAAAAAAAAAAAAAAAAAGGGTAAAGTATATTTTTCAACTTCAATATTTTGTACAATAGCTACTGTAGTCTGAAGACATTTGTGAATTAAATGGTAATGTAATTTTTTTTAAAAATATAAATTTAAATTCGAGGAATAAAATAATACTTACTCAGCACAAGTTATCATTAGTTTACTTAAGTTGGTAGTTGTCACAAATAAACTGATCCACAATGACGTTATATCCGATATGTTACTGATTTGGGACGAACCAGATACCTTTTCTTTCATAATAATCTAAATACCTAAATCTACTAGTTTCTCGACTTAGTTTCCATTCCATGGCAATGCTCTGAGGTGTCTGAAAAGAAGGTGGCCTCGAGATCTTCTCCTTTGGTAAATATTTCATTATAGTTGTACTAATAGTGTCGAAGTTGGGTAGTGTCGAACAAGTTGAATTTAAATACTGAAAAGACCAAAGCGCTTGTAATAGGTTCGAGTTACCTCCTGAAAACCATACCTCCTATTCCCCCCATTTTCCTGAACAGTGATCCTATCAAATTCTACCCCTCAGTCAAAAATCTCGGAGTCATTTTCGACCAAACCCTATCCTGGAAAAACCAGGTATCTGAAATTTCCCGTCGCACCATCCCAATCCTAAAACGTCTCAATTACGTTCGCAATCTTCTTCCCTTCGAAACCGGCAAATTACTAGTATCTTCCCTTATCTTCCCCCACTTCGACTACTGCTGTGCTGTGTATGGGGGTGTTTCTGGTGATCTTGAGGCCAGACTCAAAAGACTGTTTAACTGCTGCATTCGTTTTATCTTCGGGATCCCCAGAAGCGCCCATGTCTCACAATTTTACGCGGAGTTACAGTGGCTCTTTCCTTCCTACCGTCGCCAGTATTTTCTGGCATCCTTTCTCTACCAAACAGTGAAATCCCAACGTCCACTTTACATTTCTCAACTCCTTCAGCTCAAATCCTCCGTTATTACCCGCCAAACCCGTTCCTGCCCATCAGATTTGTACAGTCCTGCTCATTGCTCCGCTGCTTTCGACAGATCATTCCTAATCCGATCCTCGTCCTTATGGAACTCCATCCCTTACACCATTCGCCATTCAAACACCCTATCCGCTTTCAAATATCACTTATTTAACTACCTACTGTCCATCCAGATCCATGAAAACTGTCATTAGCTACATAGTTATATAAAATATAAAAGTTTTGTACACGAAATTTTATTGTTTTTACACAATTGATTCACAAAATGAATCAAAATATTTCTGTTTTCTTTAATCAATATTTTAAGTTTAATTTTGATTTGTTAACGCTATTATTTTACCATTTTATGATATTTAATAATATTTTATAACCATCTTGAGGCTCTGAGGCCCCTAATTGTACATAATTTTTTATTCTTAAGGGACTTGAGTTCCCAGAATAAATAAAGAACTTTTTTATTTATTTTATTTAATACCAAGTTCCTCTACAAGTTTTAAACATGTCATTATTTTTCATTGTATACCGCTTATTTACTAGATTTATTTTTTAATACAGTTGTAAATTTCTTGTTAATAAAAAAAAAAAAGTTGGTAGGACTGGTACACTTACTTCATTCAATAAAACATTCACATTCAATGAAATGTGAGAAAAAATCATTTTTAATTTCTCTACTAAGCTGGTCGCATTGTCAAGTTCCCGTTATATGCGATGCCTGTAAGAGGAAAATGTCCCATAAAACCATTAATTTGAATGAAATTATAATAATTTAGCAACGGTTAATGGTAAAAGTAAAACGTTTACGGCACATAAAATCCATTTCAACTTTCTCTGTCAAAAAAAAACAATGGCAGTATATGCCATCATTACAATCGTGGACACCTCTTACAACACATTAGGGTTAGATATATTAATCATTAAGGCGTAATATTAGATATTTTTAATGTTGATATGATTTATTGGTAGTTATATTTATATTTATAATATTTATTAATTTTCTTTTATGTAAATATTGCCAATTGTAAGATAGAGTAATATATTTAATTTGTAATTTTATTTATTGATAGTATCAAGGTATGTGGTAATGCGGTGATAACGGATAACTTGCATGTTCTCACAAAAACTCCTTTTTATTAAATAAAGTTTATACATAGTACAAAAAAAATAATAATGCCATTAACTTATAAAAATAAACTTCTCATTTTTCTTATATCAATTTATTGAAATTTACGACTGTACAAATATATACATCGAGTAAATTAGCTGATAACGATTACAATTAAGAAATCAACTTTATTATATATCAGATAAGTAAATCATCAAAAAAACTAACCTTTTTCTGGATCCCCAGCCATTCCGGTATACCCGGAAATGAAGAGGTGGATGGAGCAGCTAGAGAAGCCCACCAATTAGAAACTATTACACCCACTTTCTTGTCCGCGGCAGACATGTTCCGACCACTCCACATGAAGATTTTGGATGACTGGCAGAGTGCATGGTCTGCATCAGAAAATAATAAATTGAACAAAATCAGACCGAACATCGTTCTGGACATTGCAGAAGGGAGGAGGTGATAATCACACGTCTAAGAATTGGACACTGCCACAATAACACATGACTACCTAATGGCAAAGAGAGATCCCCTCAGTGTCAACTCTGCAGAGTTGCCCTAACAGTGAGGCGTATCTTTGAGGAGTGCCCTCAGTACAGGAGAGATATGGATAAGTATGGTGTGCCTCGTCAGCTCTGTATGTTCTTGGGCGATAGCAAACAATACGTTTGTAGTACGATCAAATTTATCAAGCAAATTGGATTATATGACAAAATTTTAAAAATGTTATTTTTTATTATTTTTTTTTTGTATTTATTTATTTTATTTAATTATTTGTTTATTTTTATTTTTATTTTTTCTATTTTTTATTTATTTATTATTTTTTTGGAGGTTAATATAATTTGATTAGGAATTTGTTATTGCCTAAATTTTGGATATGGGCAATAATAACCATAGCAGTTTTTTGTCCTTAAAAAAACAATTAACAACAACGATTACAATAACATGTCAAAACTTGAAAAGAACTACTCACCAGTAGCACTTCAATAAAAATTCTACACTAGAAGATCTCTAGGCCATCTTCATTACAGACTCGGAGGATTATCGGGAATGGCGTTGGAAGCAAGTTGAGAAATTAGGGGATTTGAGTGGTTATGGAGCTTACTATGAAAGGATAGATATCTGGTTTGGGCTAAATCAGCAACATATGGAACATTAAGGTCTTTGTGGATAAGTTTATTGGTGACAAAGTAAGGAGCATTGAGGATTTTTCGAAGGATTTTGGATTGTAAGGATTGGATACGAGATGAAATGGATGGTTTAGTAGAGCCCCAAAGCTAAACTCCGTACGTCCAAATAGGTCAAATCACAGTCATTTAAATAAGTCTTCTGTGATGAATTGGTAGCTTTGATCGTTTGTCTAGTAAATGTTGAAGTAGTCTTTAACGACAAGCAGTTTCTTGTCGCATTAGTCTTGAACATGGATTCCAAGTAAGACGTTTGTCCAAGTGGAGTCCTAGGTAGCGGATCTGTTCAACAGGGATCAGTGGAATATCATTGAAGGATACTGTAGGGCAGGAAGTCGTGGGTTTACGACGAAGGGTAAAGTCTATTTGGTGAGATTTGTATGGGTTTATTTTGATTCTCCATTTTTGACACCATTCTTGAAGGCTTGGATATGGGATTGGAGTGTCTGTGAGGCAATGAAGATATCATTGTTTACTGATAACACGCATGTGTCATCAGCGGAAGTGGTGAGGACAGTGGTAGGATGAATTGGGATGTCAGCTGTGTACACTGTGTGGAGGATAGGACCTAGGATACTAGTTTATAATATATAATTGGAGTTTATAATTGGAACTCAGTGTTGCCACGGGTACTTACATTGTTGCCACTAAAATAGGAACAACTTATAACAACAGAGTATATATATATTTAATAAATGTGTGGGAATAGTATTACAAAAACTTGTAAAGCAAATACCCATTGGGAAAAACTTAATAAAAGTTCAATATTAGAAGGTCCCTAGGCCATCTTCTTTTCAGACATCTCATTTTGGACAAGGCATTTTGGAAGTCGAGTGGGTAGTGGACTTGTCATCTAAGGATGGTTAGTTAGTTTAAACATTACAATTATTATGGATAAATTTATTGTTGACGTAATAAATAAGGAGCACTGAAGAATTTAGATTTTTTTTTGTATTATCACCTAGCATCTATTCAAATTTCTAACTATAAATATTTTTTTACAGGTTGGTACTGTAATAATACCATTCAGAAATAGAGAATATCAATTGGTAAGAATAATTTTAAGTTAGAAATAATTTATCTTCAAAATCATTTTTTTTTTTAACCCCTTTATTTTTATTGTTTTAGTATACAATTACAAAAATTAGGAATCCACCCCTTTTTCTGCACTTGATGCATTTTATGTTCTGTTTTAAGTACAACAATACAAGAAATGCAGTGATGGGGCTCACTAGGTGTTTGGGAAAGAGAGTCTGTTACGTTATCTTAGCCACGTCGAAGTGTCTTAATGTAGGTTTGCCACCTCTGTGGTTTTTCAGTCGCTGTTAATGTGTTAAATAGTGGGTTAGTCCTGTATTTGAGGCTATCAAAGAATTTGATATGCCTCTTTGTAATGTATTCTGTCACCTTTGGTAAGTCAAGTGTTCTGTGTTATATGCCAGTTTTAGTCCTTTGTAAAGTTGTATGTCGAACGATTCGCCTCAATACCCCGTTCTGAAACTGTTGGAGTGGATGTTGATTGTGATAGTTTGCTAACACCGGAGCTCCAAATCATCCCCTTTTGATGGGTGTGATTTCCCTGCAGAGAGCTTCGAAGTATTGGCTACAGCCTTTACACCACGCCAATAAATGTATTTATTGTAAATGACTATTTTCACAAAATAACATTAAAAAAAAAAAATCAAATTTATAGATAACTAAAACTCTAACCCTTTCCGCGTACTCTGTAACCAATAGTCAAATACGGAAAATTTCTATATTGGAAGGTCCATAGGCCATTTTATTTTTCGAGTGGGAAGCAAGTTTGGAGACTTGTGTATTCGAGTGTTTATCTAACTTGTCATTGCAGCATAGGTTTCCCTAGTTTGATCTGCAGCCTATGGAACATAAAGATCCTTTTGTATTAGTTTATTTGGGACATAATAAAGAGCAATGAGAATTTTGCCTTACATTACAAGCTCAATTTAGTATGATTAATAGTAATAATTATATAGTAATGATTAATTATTTTTGAGAGATAAATAAAGAAAATTATATTAAATTAAGATAATAATAAAACGGTTCGGTGCCGTTGAGATATAGGAACATTATTAATCCTGTAGAGAGGAGAGAGTTGACAGGAAGTGAAGGTGAAAGAGACCGGCCATAAGGTATAAGGTCATCGCAGCCGACATCTTTGTCCGACTGACCTAACTCCTATATAATGTATTTATTTCATCCATTTTTATTTATTTTAGTATTTTTATTATTATTTTATTTTATTTTTTTTTTAATTACAAAAACTTTTATTGAGTAAGTACTGCAACCTACCTTAGTGGAGGGCAATGAGCAATATGGTTTTAGGTATTCATTCAGACAATATGTACAATAAGAAATAGATGACAAAGAATAGAAAAATATATAAATAAAGAATGATAATCTATAATAGTACAAAAAAATCAATTTCCCCCTGACTTGGAAAACCAATATCATGGATGGATAATTATGATCTACCGCTTTTATCAGTTTACATTTTAAAATTAAAAAGATCAAATAACTTCAATTAATAACTAAATTAAATTAACAGTTAATCATTATTTGAAATAAACAAGGTTGAGAGAAAGTAGGGTTGCTTTGAATAAGAAAAGTCATGCGTGACTTTTTTTCATTCAAAGCAATACAGCTCCTAGCGGGGAATGTTATAGAACAAAAAATATTAAATATAATTTATAAATTTCTGACCAGAAAATAGTCGTCAAATTTTGGAATCCAGATACAAGACTAAAACGACAAGAAACTGCCCGTCGTAACAGATTACTTCAGCAGTTGTTAGACAAACGTTCAAAGCTCCCAATTAATTACAAAAGATTCATTTACATGGCTGTGATTAGACCTATTTGGACGTAGGGAGTTGAGCTTTGGGGCTCCACTAAACCATCCATTTCATCTCGTATCCAATCCTTCCAATCCAAAATCCTTCGAAAAATCCTCAATGCTCCTTACTTTGTCACCAATAAACTTATCCATAAAGACCTTGATGTTCCATATGTTGCTGTTTTAGCCCAAACCAGATACCTATCCTTTCAAAGTAAAGTCCATTACCACTCCAATCCACTAGTTTCTCAACTTCCCACTACATTCACGTAATCCTCCCAGGTGTCTGAAAAGAAGATGGCTTATAGACCTTCTAGTTAAGAATTTGTATTGAAGTGCTACTGATGAGTAGTTCTTCACAAGTTATTTACATGTCATTGTATTCACTATCAACACATTTACTTGATGTATATTATTTTGTACAGTTGTAAATATCAATAAATGAAGGGGAAAAAAAAATTCGATCAGAGCAACAGCAGCAGATCTTGAGAGTGTCAAATTTTTGAATGTGACAAGATATCCAACTACTTCCAACATAGACATTTCATCCAGTCAACCCATAGCATAAAATAACATATAAACTCCCAGTTCCATGACTTTGTCGCCCAGTGAACGTAGCCGGTGCAGGCAAAGTTTTACGGGAGCAAAAATTTCAATTTAAATACAGTTTTTCAAAATAATAAAAAAGATAGTAAAAAGTTCAACTCCATAGCTACAATTAACAAAAACCTTGAAACCGACCAATGGGTGCTCAAATGTCAAGGTTTTTTTTTTTGGAATTGTAGCTGTAGAGTTGTACTTCTATCTTTATGAAATAGGCCCCTGGTGTCTATTTAAAAATGGGTTCATACGTCACAGAGTGGACCAAATTAATTGTCAAAAGGCCTGGGATCATTAATTGAAGTAGGGAGTTCCCGGTATTCAAAACCTCACGGACCATGTTAATTAAGAGTTAAAACGGCCTAAAAATTCGTCATTTGACACTTAATTTTGAAACATTTTCCGGGACCCCCCGCCCTACCCCCGGTACTTTTGCCGTCCCGTATGTCGCCCATTCAAAATTCCTTAAAATATACACTGAGTCAACCAACATATACCCCTTCGAATTTAAAATACGAGTGTTTTTGCGACCCATTGTTATTTTAGAATGTCATATTTACTAATCCATAATGGGCTTGTTCCTTAAGTTTATGATTTGTTTTAAAACAGATTAGTTTATGCTTTAACAATGAACTACATACCCACTTTGACCCAACTAGTAGACTTGCTTACCATTCGTCCATATAACACTTCAGAAATGAAAATGGCATCGGAACTTTTAAATAGAAATCTTATTGGAGTACAAGTTATTGATAGTTGTTGCTGTCTTTATAGTTTCAGAGATTTTAGAACTTTTTAGTCAAATAAATATAACTTCACTTTTTAAATTTTTATTTCACACATTACTTTTTTACGATATGTAACCTTCTGATTTTTACAAATGATTAAAATATCAATCGATATTTTTATATAATTATTAATACGATTTGATACATCAGTATGTTACGATATCAATTTTGACTTTGAGATTACATTGTCATGCCAAAAAATAAAGAAAACTCTCTAAATAAGCACTTTTTCTAAACTGAAAAAAAATTTTTACGAAACATAATTATACCTAACATATTTTACATAACAATTATTTTCTCTTTCAAAAAAAAAAAATAAAATAAAATGTTAACAATCCACTTGACTCATTACCTATATTAATCACTAGTGGTATATTTCACATCTGATCACTGTAGGTAATGCTGGGGAAACCTGACTCCTCTACCCATTTTTGTTGTTACCTCATTATTGTATCTTTGCATTTTCCTTTTTCCTGTTTTAAACAGATTCTTTTTCTTTTCTTTTTTTTTTAAGTCACTTTTTCTTTTTTGGCTTTGGAGTGTGTTGTTAATATTCATTCTTCCATTTTTTTTTTTTAATGAGCATTCTGTAACACCTTTTCATCATCTTTTTTAATTTCAATTATAACTTTTTCTTCATTAATCGTTTTCTTTTGTTTCAGATTCTAATTTTAATTTTTCTCCTTTCTCTTTTATCTTCTTTGATTCACCTTCTATTATGGCTTTCCTCCTCCTTGTTTTTTCTATTTAGGTCTGTATGTTTTATAGTTACTTATTCTTCCTTATTTTTTTCTTTAGTTTCTGTTTTATTTGCTTTTTCAGCTTTTGTTTTATTTGCTTCTTCAGCTTTTGTTTTATTTGCTTCTTCAGCTTTTGCCTCCTGTCTTAGCCTCTCTGCTTATTATAATTAAATAAAATATTATATTTATAATTCCTGACGTACGTTACTATAAAAATAGTAATAAATTACTATACATCAGGCAACTATAAGACAACCCTATGGTGTTCTTTATCAATAGTTTTATAGTTTATATTTGATAAGGATTTGTATCTTAGTAACTTAGAAAAATAGACAAGTTGCTTCCTAAATTTAGTTAGGCAAGCGATGACTTAAAGCCGAGACTTAAACTACATTGAAACTAATGAACTTGGGTGATTAATAGCACTGCTTCAAATATACACTCTCATACCATCCATTCTCATCTAGTTTACAATCTGTCAATCTAAAATTTAACTTCTTTTAGCGTCTGTTAACGGTTTCCTAAAATATAATTTTGTAGCCTATTAGTGCGTTTTATCAAACCAAAGTCTAGTTTTCTTTTGAACAACCCTACTATGTATTTCTGTATATTTGAGCAGATGAGTTATCAAAAGCTTAAGTAACTATCTATCTATTATCTTCTGCTTTATCCAATTAGCATTGTATAATTAAAAGGATTAAATTAACAATGAATGATTATTAGAAATAAACAATGTCGAGAGAAAGTAGCGGTTTCGAAATTGACTTTTTTTATTCAAACCATTCAAACCATATACCTAGCTTAGGAATTTTGAAGAGCCGAGAGGGATCGAGGAAAATCGATCATATCCAAGTTAAAATTTTTCTTCCTTATTAGAAGAAACACAGTCAAAAGGAGCTCACTCATAAGAATCTGACTTACAATCAAAAAAAGTGTTATTAAGTATAAGAAGAGTTGAGCTACTAACTGCTCGTACTCTCCTATTATAAAACCTAAGCATGTCTTCAAAGGACAGAGTCCTTCTACGACCTTCTTTGCTTCTTGAGCTGAAATCCTGAAGTTTTTAAACTACCATTTAACTACTGCCACTGCATCACGCTTCACCATATAAGTTCAAACTGAATAATATACAAACAGTGATATACTATCATATAAACATATAAATGAAGACATTCATACAAATGAATAATCATTTAAACATTAGCAGATTGTTTTCCATGTGCATGAATCAATGGTTCCATTAATTTCTGGACGACAGAATATTTCAACGATTCCGCCCTGGGTTTTCTCAAAAGTTTATTTATTTATTTAATTTTTCTAACCAGCTGACTAGGAAGCACTACTACTAACAACTAATTAAATATATTTTGAAGGCAGCGGCATAACTGAGTTAGTTCTTATCAAGTTAGCCTTACAGCCAACTCTTTAACTTATCGCAGAGTTCGGGGATTGGATTAGAGAACTCCAGCGGAAGTTCAAGGCCAGGTATTTACCGAATCAGTCAATTATAAAGAAATAAACCTATAAATGAATATATGTATATATAAATATAATATTTAGTAAGGTTATTGAGGTTCATTCAATAAAAAAACAACTATTTTGCCGACGTTTCCAGACTATATTGTTCTCATAATCATGCCCTACAATGAAAAAACAGGTTACAATAGAATTATGTAAGTTATACAAGTTATTTCAAAACATAAAGTTAGCTACAGTACAAGTATATAACAACGTGTGTTAGAATAATAAAAATATATATAATTACAGAATATAGAGGAGTATGAAGCTACTTATAATGTTACCAGTGGATATGAATAGACTAACAATTCTAGTACACAACTGTCCTGGGGAATTTTTTGAAAAACAGTTACAAATTTTGGGGGAATTTCCCAACTGGGGTATCTGGTATTCCCAAAGATACAGCTACTAAAAAGGTTGTCCGTATTTAGGTGTAATATACTTATAAATGGATAAATAATTTATATGATGTATATTATTGTAAATGTATATTATTGGTTTCAATGCATTAAATTGGAATTCCAAAGTTACATAGGTCATTTCAAAACATAAAGTTAGCTACAATATATATTTTGTAGATAATAAAAGTTACTTTGGATTTTACTAATTTATTTATAGGATTGTAGATGCTATTTTAATTAGTTCTTTTAGCTCTCGTATCCATGATATTTTTAATTGCAATTTATTTTTAACCGTGGTATTGGTATCTCCTTTGTTATTAAATTCAAACTGTTATAAAATGCGTTTCATATTTCTATAGCAATATAACTATTTTTCATATACTAGATCACTCTTATATAATTTTTTTAATAGCTATCGGAAAATGAAGAATTAACAAGAAATTAAAATGTTTCATAAAAATGAAGCACTAACGAAATCAATGTAGCCAGATAATATACTACAATATTATTTTATTCTTAAGGAATATTAGTAATTAAAAAAAAAAATATTATATTTCAGTATTTTCATTTTATTTACATACCGGTTTCGGAAAACTAATTAATATAGCATCAAAACAAGCCACATAAAAATATCATATCCATCCACCCATCTTTGTGAAAAGTTATAAAAAATAAATTATAAATGCATCCGCTTTGGAATATTTATCTTTTTAAAATAATTTATAATATGAATCCTATATTGTCTGAGTAGTAATTAAATTATACATTTTAATTATTATAGATAATAAATGCTATTTCCTGTATAATTATTTATTTATTTATTTAATTTCTTTACTTTTTTTTATCGATTTTTTTTTAATAGCAATTTATTCTCAAACCGATCTATCGAGTTTTGATAATCAATTTCATGGTTTCAGCTCTGGTATTGAGGACAAAAAAATACTTTATTGCCAAAACATCGTATTGCGTTTATAAAGCTAGCTGTAATTATTAGAATTTTCGGGTTTATATATCTGACATATTTCCTGTTGATTGTATTTTGTTAAAAAATAATTTTAACAAATTTTAATGTTTGGAAGTGTTCACAGCTCTAAGGACTTTATAATTTACTTGATAATGGGTTATTAAAAGGGCGTATAAAAAAAAAATGACCGTTTTATCAAATTTCAGAATTCAAAAGTCTGAAAATATCTTAATGCTATTTATTATTACTATAATACTAAATAATCTCTTTAGAGCATTCTCTGGGCTTGTTTACTAACACTGGACTTCTTCAAAAAAAAGCCTCAGTTCAGTTATTTATTTAAAAGAAGAAACATGACAGTGTCCTACCAAATTCTCGTAATTTTAAGACATTACTGGAAAAAAAATTTCACAGCCACTGAAACAACTCGTGAAATTATTAAATAAGAAGGGGAAGGTGTCCTTGAAGAGCGAACAGCGTGGCGTTGGTTTAAAAAAATTTAGAAGTGGAGATACGACGTTGGAAACGAAGAAGGGCTTCGGGCGGCCATTAATGGATATTGATGAGGTTCTGAAGGAAGCTGTTGAGTGAAATCCGTCCACAAGTACTCGCGAACTTGCCAGGGATTGGCGAAAGATACTGTTATTCGCCATCTTCTCTCCATGGGGAAGGTGAAAAATACCTGTAGACTGGTCCCTCATGAACTTACTCCTCGACAATCTGCTGAAAAGTTTACAGAACTTCGCAGGTTCGAACTCCTGCCTCATCCACCATATAGTCCAGACCTCGCACCTTCGGATTATTACTTGTTTCGATCCATGGCCCATTTTCTTCGAGGGAAAAAAATTTGATAATTTTGCGGAAGTTGAAAATGCTGTTCAAGAGTTCTTTGACAGCCATCCCATGGAATGGTATCAGCAATTGCCTAGCAGATGGGTAATGACGGTAGATAACAATGGACTATACTTTGAGTATTAATTGTATTTTATATCAAAGAAATAATAATACAAATATTTGTTTAAAAACGGTCATTTTTGTTTTTTTTTATACACACCATTATTATTCCTGTTTTTAGAATCGTTTCCTAAATGATATAAATATCGATTGATAATTCGATACTTGGACTTTAATACAATATGAGAGGCACAGGATATAAAGATGACAAGTTAGGCAGCGCTCCCGCTAGCCAGGTAGGCTCTTCGGTCTACATACAGTCACCTAACTGTATTCTCGCTCACATCGCTGTATGAATAGTGAGCAGTATGTATTATATATTTAGTTAATATCATATAATATCATACATATTATAAAGGAATTGAATAAAAACTACATAAATGAGTCTATGTTCATCTGTTTGGGATCACTGGAATCGAGGAGCAACTATACAAATAGTTACAAATATTTTTCCGGCAACAGCTAGCTGTTGTTGGATAAAGTAATTATTTATGTTTTAATGTTTTGTATTTTGTCTCTTTCATTCTAATACACATAACGTCCCTACAACTACAAAGTATCCTATGTGAAAAAATACATTTTTTGTATTACTTTATCTATTTGTTTTGAACTGATATAGGTTTTAGCGAATTCTCTAATCTGAATGCACTCTGTAAAGAGGGTAAATAGTCCTGTCAACGGGTCGATTTTGTTAAACAATTTGGTTATTATAAATCAATGTAACGAATTGCTAAAGATCGAATGCAAAAACCGCGTATTTCATTCGATACTATGTAGTTGCAGGGGGAATGCAGGAGAATGAGGCATTGACCAATGTGAAAATAATAAATGATTTATTATTTATCATTTTACTATAATATTAAATATATATAATTGATATATATGCAATTCTGATTTCACTTTTGATTACAATTAACCATTAATCAATTACCTCAATTAGTGTTTTCATATGTGATTGATTTCATAAGGAAAACATTTATTCAGCAAGCGTGTATAAATTTATATTAACATATTATATAAGCAGACAAGAAATGCCACAATTAGAAGTTGTACACCGTTTATTTTTTTATAAATAGGAAATTTTGATAACCGAATAATCGCACTGTTTGTGCTCCTTTCTATTTCATAAGTAGAACTTTTATGTAATGTTTCAAAATTAATGTCTCTACATTTGTTTACCTTTATTATATATACAATATTATTCGAGAGTGTATTGTTCTCATAATATAAAGACATGCCTGATAAAGATATGTTCTCATAATCATGCCCTACAGTGAAAAAACAGGTTGTAATACCTACATATAAGTTAAACAGGTTATTTAAAATTAAAGCTAAAAACAATATAAATGTATAAATACATGCGTTAGAATAATTAAATATATATAATTACAAAATATAGAGGATTAGATAACTACTTACAATGTTACTAGTGGATATCCTATTGGTATCTACTAATATTTTAATCTAAATTTCTTAAAACTATTGTAAATTGTCTAAATTATGTTTCTAACAAAACCCTCCATGTTCAGATTTTTTTTCTCAAGTTTATATACCGTAAAACGGCCTGACTTTGCACCAGTGAGTTAACTTTGCACCAAGCTCACTAAAAAGTTTCAGTTGAAGAAAAAGTTTTTTGCTGTTGTCTAAATGAGGGATATTTGATATTTCTTACTTACTTAAGACAACACTGATTGGGTCTAAGAAATTTCCACGCTGATCCTAGTTACATCTCATGTTTTATAACAGTCAATTGATTGCAGTGTTTCAACATCTTCCTTTGTGGGATAAAGTCTTGCTTTCAACAACTAAATATTTATCAATTCGATTAAGTTTTGCATTAATTTTATTCTATAATTATTTTCATTTAAGTATATGATATTCATTTTTCTCAAAATATTTGCCAAATGTCGTGGTATTTGAAAATAAAATAGAATCCCCTTTTTGATATGAATTAGGAATGACTTTGCACCAAGTATATTTTGGCGCGAGGTGACCTCCCTGTGGGAAGAAGTCTTAGGCAGCATTGCTCATCCTAAACAAATCAATAAGCGAGGATATTTTGAAGTTAAGGAGTTAATAAGCTTCCTGTTAATAAAGTTTTTGCCATCTATGTCTAAGTAAATTGACGAATACTGTTAGAATTTCGCCTAGTTATAGCTTTTATTTTTTTCATAGTGTTCGTTTTTATGTTTTAACAATTTTTTTTCTAACTATTGCAGATGACATTTTTCCAAAAGTGTTCCTCCAAGAATCTGTGTGCAATTTGTTTTATAGGTATCGTTTTGTTCCTTGTTTACCAAAATTATAGTTGTTTATTTAGGCATGTTTTAAGTCGTTATTATGTTTCTATATAATATTTTGTTGGTGTGTTCTTGTATTTTCTATCGTTCCTCAAGAAACATTTAAAAATTGTGCAATTTTGTTTCTCATTTCAATGAAAACATTGTAATTTACAATCGTTTCCTTTATCAAAATCTTTAGAAACAGAGAAAAAATTCACTAGGCTAAACTCCAAACACTATTAAAAAATAACTTTGCATCTCATAACTATTATCAAGCTTTGACTTTGCTCCAGAATACGTTTTTAATGCTTTTTTAATTGAAAAAATGTGCTGGTCAAGTTTAAAAACAATAAAATTAATTATAAGTTTTGTAAATTTTGCAATTCCAAGATTAAGCGATGGATCAACAGTATTTTTAAGCTAATTATTGTAAGCGAATAATTTAATACATGCATTTTAAACATTATAGATATGTAGTTGAAGAATGAAGTTCAACAAAAGTGGTGCAAAGTCACGCCGTTTTACGGTAATTGGAATTCAAGAAATTCCATCAAAACTTTTCATATCATCATGACTTATACTTCCTGGTATGACACTTCCTACATAAATACGGCCTTATTTATGTTAGAGATCTGCCAATATTCGGTTTCTTATGATTAAAAAGCTGATCAAAAAAAAAAAGAAAAATTGAAATATTTTTTCAATTGCAAAAATTATTATAAAACTGTTAGTATAAGATCTGGAGGAGAGTGTTTTGAACCAGTTAGGTGGGAATAATGAATACTGATGGAGTTCCACCTTTAGCTGCTTCACTAACAGAATCCTGAATATGGAGCAGCCTTTATTAATTCATAAAGTGGCAATTTATCATTTATTTATGAGATATCGCATAATCTTCTTCCCCCTCTTATCTCGAAATAATGGCCCGCAATATTTAATTCTTAGTCGAGAGGTAATTACTAATCATCAAGGTGCCTCTCTTTTCTTATTCAACTGTTGTTCCAGCATTTTCGTATCCATTGAAGTAATCAGTATACTGTAAATATAAATAATGTACGGATTTAATACCCTGTAAAAATTTTTATATAAATAATTAGTTTTGTACTTGCTTTAAATCAAATGTTCTTTGTTGGTGCTTAACGCCCTTGTGTACTCCAACTATACTCAACAAGGACAGACATATCCTACAGGTTACCTTAGCTGTTGTAGTGTAGAGTTGGGAAGGTCAAGATTAATTTTGTCAATCCACCACGAAATAAATTTTAACCCACCAAAGTGAGATTCGAACCCACGACCGTACCGAGCGCGCTGAGACCCTCGCCTTAACTCGCTCGGCCATCAAGTCCCAATCCATTTATATTATTCTATCCATCAGAAATAGTTATTTTGAATTGGAATAATGTAAACAAATAAATAAATTGCCATGGTTAGTCCAATCATTATATCTCGTAAACAGTAGACTCTAGAAAAATATGTTGCAAATAAAAATTAAAGCTAATAAAATTTCCTGTAAAATTATTTATAAACATATTTGTCGAACTTCCAACCGTGTTCGAGATATAAGTAATTGATAATCGTTATTTTCGCAAAAAAATAGTTTTTACCTCAATTTTTGTCAAACATTTGCTTCTTGTGCTTTTCACAACCGTTTCTCAGAAACGTCAAAATCAAAATTGTAGACCATTAAATTTTCTTTAATTTCGTATACATTTTTGGCATTTGAAGCAAATGTTTGACAAAAAAAAGGTTAACATTTTTTTCTCGAAAATTATCGATTTTCAATAATGTATATCTTGAAAACCGTTGCAAGTCCGACTAATATAAATAGATTCATTTTTATAGAAAATTTAATTAGCTTTAATTTTTATTTGAAACATATTTTCCTAGACTCCACCATTTTGTAGATATAATAGAAAATCCAAAAATTTACCTTCTAATTACTAATAACGAAGCTGTGGAGTCAAAAATGATCGCATATATCATGCAATCTACACTCCTCGTTTCAGTACGTTTAAGTTTAGCTAACAGTTTAAAGTTTAACAGCTAAACAGCTAACTGGACTAGTTACCATGTTCTATTTGAACATAATGTGGTTGCGCCAATGAAAGTAAATTTGTATGTATTTCCGACGCCATAAGATCACATAACATTAGCAAGTACAATACTGTATGGATCCACGTAGATGCTGCATATATATGGCTGTAAGAATAGTTGTATTGTGTATAATCGATCCAGGCTTACATTGGAATATATGAATAGATAAATAGAGGAGGGGGGAGAGGGTTGGTAGGGCTGTGTGTAGGGTGTAGTCGGGGGGGGGGGGGGCAATAAATATCTGTCCCTGTCCCCCCACGATATCCTTCCTCTCTTATCCTTTCTTGTTATATTAGGATTTAGGAGGCGGTGGCTTATGTGCAGGGAATCGTGTTGTATGTCAATGCTTACTAAACGCGGTTACTGTTATTTGGAAAAATATATTTATTAATAATTAATAAATACCTTCAACTCCTCTGCATCTTCTTTGCGATTAGAAAATTGGTTTGGAAAACTTTTCAAGTATTTGGGAGTTTATATCGATAAAAAGGGAACACTTGAGAGCGACATAGAAGAAAAGATAAAGAACGGAAGAAAGCTGATTGGCATGATCAACTCACGATTTTTCACGAGACGATTTTTTACTCCTTTTTTGATGGAGTAACCCTTTATGGTTCAGAAATGTGGATGTTTGGGACGAGAGATACATAGAGGCTACTACAAGCTATCGAAATGGATTTTTGGAGAAGAAGCTGTCGCATTTCCAGTATTCAACGGGTGAATAATTCTGTCAACGAAATACCTTTAAGGCGGAAAAAACTATAGTTCACACCAAACAGCTGCTCTGGTACGGCCATCTAAGATACTGTTCAACTGTGTCTCGGAAGAAAGATGAAAAAGATAACGCCCAAACAAAGCATGGGTTCGAAGAGTTGAGGAGGTAATGACGTTGTGAGGATTAGCGGAAGGAGATTGGGAAGACCTTGAATACTGCAGGTCCAATCCATTGGCTATAAAAAAATAAATAAATAATAAATAAAAATAAATAAATAAATAACGTGTATTTCTTTATTCTTTGATTTTCTTTATATCGGTTATTGATTTGATTATCCATAAGCTAAAAGAACATTTTTATTGATTGGATCCCCAATACGCAAGACTACTTCAAATTCCCTTTTGTACCTATTTATCACAGATATTTGATCCAGCTACAAACATTTCAATCCAAACATTACGACCAATTACATGATTTCCTTGGTATGTAAGTAATAGAACACAGCATACAGCTTGCACATACCGAAAGTACTGGATCGCATCAAAAGGAAATACACAATATTTGACGGCAAACTATATGACTACATTAACAGACTTATAATTATAAACCGAAGACTAAAAAAGGAGCTGGACGAGGGACCTCCTTAAGTAAGAAACAACCTAAAATAATGTCAAGAAGAGGAACCGACGCACACTGGGACCATCTCACTAACACCGCTCAAAACTCCATTTTTGATTTTTGGGTATTTTCCCTTTTTTTTTGTGGCTAAAATAATCTACATAATATGGCAAATCAATTAGTAAACATCACTCGCTTCTGTTTGTTTCCTTTCAATGTTTTAATCCGTTTTATGTCGCGGATTATTAGAGACCATTATTCAGTCGATTGTAAAGTGCAAACCATTTCAATACGCTAATTTTTTTTTTCTTTTAAAGTTTTATATTTCGAGTCATATTATGTGGTGTTCAAGTGAAACTATACAAAATATAAAATATTAAGGATGAAATTCAAAATTTAAACTCTTAAAACTTAATTTGATTAATTCAATTTTACGCAAGGGAATTGCAAAACTGTCATTGTGATATGATAATAGAAGCCTTTGTCAATATAGATGTGAAGGCAAAAGTGCAATTCCCTTGTGCAAAATTAAAATATTGAAAATTTGGAATTTAATGAAAGGCCCACAACTAAGATTTTAAGGCTTACAGGAAAAATTTTAGTAGAAAAACTTCTAGAATTAAATAGGTTTGTACTACAAAACACTAATAAATAAAAGATTATGGACGAAATTGAAATTAAATCTTTAAATTTTAAAATTCGAAGCCTAAATCTTTGAATTTGATTAATTCGATTTAGCGCTAGGGAATTGCAAAACTGTCTTTATAATGTGATAATAGAAGCTCTTGTATAAATAAATGTGAAAGCGAAAGGGTAATTCTCTCGCGCAACATCAAGATATTGAAAATTTTGAATTTAGTGAAAGGCCCGCAACAAAGATTTTAAGGCTGAACAATTTAGTTGGAAGACTTCTAGATTTCATCAAACTAAAGACGTATTTAATCGGCTGATATCTAATAACTTGTCTCATCTAATATCTGATAGTTGATAACTAACCTCAGAAAAATGCCAACACAAAAAACAAAATTAATTAATATTAATTCGACTCTGATGTTTGTGGCATGTTAACAATTGGACCATCTAGCTTAAACAACATTACATGTCACATCACACCTAGCTATATATTACGGATTCGAATAATTCTGATTAGAGCCATAATAAACTTTTTTTAGGGGATCAGGTAAAACTAACATTGATCCAATATTAAAATTTGAAATGATTCTTCAAAATTCACGTGAATATTAAAAACAAATTTAAATGCATCATGTAAAAAAATATTACGTAGTTATTCATTAATTAATAATCCTAAAAATATGATTGATACTTAAAATATGATAAATGCGATTTGTTTATATTTTATTGTTTTATCTGTATTGTGCGAAATATTTGTACCTGCAACATTTTATTATTTTTATACAATAAGTACATATTATGTAAATTTTATTACTTTTATGTATTTATTTATTTTATTTTATTTTATTTTTTTAATTTATTGAAATTTACAGCTGTATAAAATATATACAACAAATAAATGTGTTGAAAGTAAATACAATGGCATGTAAATAACATGTGAAGAACTACTCACTAGTAGCACTTCAATAAATTCTACACTAAAAGGTCTCTAGGCCATCTTCTTTTCAGACGCCTTGGAGGATTATCAGGAATGGAATAGGAAGCAAGTTGGTAGACTAGTGGATTGGAGTGGTTATGGAGCTTACTATGGAAGGATAGGTATCTGGTTTGGGCTAACTCAGCAACATTTGGGGACATTAAAATCTTTATTGATAAGTTTATTTTTCACAGAGTAAGAAGCATTGAGGATTTTTTGAAGGATTTTGGATTTTAAGGATTGGATACGGGATGAATTGG
The DNA here is from genome assembly GCA_003667255.2 of Euschistus heros. Classification (NCBI taxonomy): domain Eukaryota; kingdom Metazoa; phylum Arthropoda; class Insecta; order Hemiptera; family Pentatomidae; genus Euschistus; species Euschistus heros. The sequence goes on from RCWM02001011.1 coordinate 147,851, forward strand.
ATAGCGCTTAGTGGAAGCTCAACTACGTACGTCCAAATAGGTCCTATCACAGTCATGTAAATGAGTCTTTTGTAATTAATTAGGTATTTGGTTTGGGCTAAATCAGCAACATTTGGGACATTAAGATCTTTAGGAATAAGTTTATTTGTAACAAAGTAAGAAGCATTAAGGATTTTTTGAAGGATTTTGGATTTTAAGGATTGGATACGGGATGAATTGGATAGCGCTTAGTGGAAGCTCAACTACGTACGTCCAAATAGGTCATATCACAGTCATGTAAATGAGTCTTTTGTAATTAATTAGGTATTTGGTTTGGGCTAAATCAGCAACATTTGGGACATTAAGATCTTTAGGAATAAGTTTATTTGTAACAAAGTAAGAAGCATTAAGGATTTTTTGAAGGATTTTGGATTTTAAGGATTGGATACGGGATGAATTGGATAGCGCTTAGTGGAAGCTCAACTACGTACGTCCAAATAGGTCATATCACAGTCATGTAAATGAGTCTTTTGTAATTAATTAGGTATTTGGTTTGGGCTAAATCAGCAACATTTGGGACATTAAGATCTTTAGGAATAAGTTTATTTGTAACAAAGTAAGAAGCATTAAGGATTTTTTGAAGGATTTTGGATTTTAAGGATTGGATACGGGATGAATTGGATAGCGCTTAGTGGAAGCTCAACTACGTACGTCCAAATAGGTCATATCACAGTCATGTAAATGAGTCTTTTGTAATTAATTAGGTATTTGGTTTGGGCTAAATCAGCAACATTTGGGACATTAAGATCTTTAGGAATAAGTTTATTTGTAACAAAGTAAGAAGCATTAAGGATTTTTTGAAGGATTTTGGATTTTAAGGATTGGATACGGGATGAATTGGATAGCGCTTAGTGGAAGCTCAACTACGTACGTCCAAATAGGTCATATCACAGTCATGTAAATGAGTCTTTTGTAATTAATTAGGTAGGTTTGGTTTGGGCTAAATCAGCAACATTTGGGACATTAAGATCTTTAGGAATAAGTTTATTTGTAACAAAGTAAGAAGCATTAAGGATTTTTTGAAGGATTTTGGATTTTAAGGATTGGATACGGGATGAATTGGATAGCGCTTAGTGGAAGCTCAACTACGTACGTCCAAATAGGTCATATCACAGTCATGTAAATGAGTCTTTTGTAATTAATTAGGTATTTGGTTTGGGCTAAATCAGCAACATTTGGGACATTAAGATCTTTAGGAATAAGTTTATTTGTAACAAAGTAAGGAGCATTAAGGATTTTTCGAAGGATTTTGGATTGTAAGGATTGGATACGAGATGAATTGGATGGTTTAGTTGAGCCCCAGAGCTCAACTCCGTATGTCCAAATAGGTCTGATAGCTGTCATGTAAATGAGTCTTTTGTAGAAAATCGGGAGTTTTGAACGTCTGTCTTATGTATTTATTAAATTGTTAAATATGTAGTTCTAGGTAATGCATTTTATTAAATTAAAACCTATCATTAATGAAAAAGATGCTTTTTTAAATTCAATTATAACTTTATCTTTTAGTTTATTATTTAAAAAACGAAAAAACCGCTTTTGGGAGTCTTGAGCGCGAGCGCCCTATATATGGCCCCAGTGTGCGGCGGCTACTGGTTTTACTTCTACTGTATTGTTTGGGTAATGGGTCTTGTTTTATCAGTATTCTTAATTAATTAACCAATAGAGTTAAGAAAAAAAAGTTCGGTAATTGACATTTTCACAGTTGTTCTCATAATCATGCCAATGTTACTGGTGGATATGCTATCGGTATCTAATATTAAATCATAACAGTTCTAGTACTTAACTGTTGAGTTACAACACATTACATAGTTAACACAGTTAGCACACAACTGTGAGTTGTCTACTAGAACTGTTAGAATTTTAAAGTAGATACCAATAGCATATCCGCCAGTACCAGGTATGCAAGTTTAAAATGTCGTTTTAATTCCAATAGAATGCGCTCTTAGCCTATTGAAGGATTTGCTTATCTCTAAACGCTATTTTGTTTGTTAGTCATTTGTTTACAAAAGTCAGTTGTTTTTAAGTCGTTTACGTGGACGTATCATACCTTTCTTTGGTGTTAAAAATGTCTAATTTTAAGCCAAATAAAGAGCATTTGCGCCATGTCATGATTTTCTTATTTAATCAAAAGAAAAAGGTATCTGAATGTCATCGAATTCTTGTTGAGACTTATGGCGATGTTGCTCCAACCGTCAGGACATGTGAACGTTGGTTTCAAAGTTTCAAACGTGGTGATTTTGATGTTACTGATCAAAAACGAGAAAATCGACCAAAAAAGTTTGAGGACTTGGAATTGCAATCTTTATTAGACGAAGACAATACCCAAACCCAACAAATGATGGCAGAACAGTTGAATGTCACTAGGCAAGCCATTTCCGATCGCCTGAGAGCTATGGGAAAGATTCAAAAGGTTGGAAAATGGGTTCCACATGAATCGGACGAACGACAGATGGAAAAACGAAAAACTGTGTGCGAAATGCTGCTTTTACGCCACGAAAGAAAGGGTTTTTTGCATCGAGTTGTAACTGGCGATGAAAAATGGATTTATTTTCAGAATCCCAAACGAAAAAAAAATCATGGGTAACGCCAGGACAACCATCCACATCGAGTGCAAGACCGGATCGTTTTGGGAAGAAGACAATGCTGTGTGTGTGGTGGGATCAGAAGGGAGTAGTCTACTACGAGCTTCTCAAACCCGGCGAAACAGTCAATACCGAGCGCTACCGACAACAAATGATCAATTTGAGTCACGCATTGATCGAAAAACGCCCAGAATGGGCTCACAGGCACGCCAAAGTCATTCTTCAGCATGATAACGCTCCTGCACATTCAGCCAGATTGACTAAGGAAACGATTTCTTCGCTTGGTTGGGAACTCCTACCCCACCCGCCGTATTCACCTGACCTGGCGCCTTCTGATTATCACCTCTTCTCATCGATGGGACACTCATTGGCGGAGCAACACTTCAACAATTTCGAAAACGTACGAAAATGGCTCGATGAATGGATTTCAAATAAAGATGAAGCATTCTTTTGGAATGGTATCCATATATTGCCCGAGAGATGGACAAAATGTGTAGAAAGCGAGGGTCAGTACTTTGAATAAAATATATTATACTTTTTTTTAAATTACTGTGTATATATTTTAAGAAATAAACGACATTTTAAACTTGCATACCTGGTAACATTGGCATGATTATGAGAACAATATAGTCTCGGAACGTCGCCAAAATAGTTTTTTTTATTTATTGACTGAGCCTCAAGAACCTTATTAAACATATATATATATATATGTAGGACATATCCATGATCATTTGTACCAGCACTATAAAGCAATACAGATAAATATTAATGATATTAGTATTAAATCAAATTTACACAAATGATAACGGTTACTGCCTGTCCAATCCAAATATTGTCACAGAACCTAAATCAGGTAACTATTAATTATTACAAATTGTCAATATTTGGTTATTGACGATATCAGTTTATAGCCCACACTACTAATATCCTCTGATATTGTCCTACACCGAGCTTAAGCTTCTGTTAGTTTACTCACATCAAAATGGATTATAGCTTAATATCAGTCTGTACCCAGCCTACATCCTGTCCATTATACATATTGCAAAATTATCCTGAAATCTTTTATATATATATATGTTGAATTCTGAAATTCCTCCTCACTGTGATAGCGTGAGGACCGTGTGTTTATTTGTTTTTTTCCCCCTAAAAACCCACATTTTTAGTGCGAAAAATACAGTGCAGTCTAAAAAGTCTCCTAAATAAGTTGTTTTACTGACTGAACCTCAAGAACCTTATTAAATATACATAATTAACAGTCGAAAAAACATGTCCATATTAACAACATTGAGTCAATATTGGAAAATATCTATAGTTAATAAAATGGGATTTTATGAAGAAATCAAGACAACCCACGGTCCCCAAGCAGTCACAGTGAAGAAGGAATTTCAGAAATCCAACAGAAAACTAGCAAGTGCGAAGAATACTAGGACATTCCTACTAAGATGTGCAGGGCATGATTATGAGAACAATATAGTCTCGAAACTTCACCAAAATAGTTGTTTTTTATTTACTGACTGAACCTAAAGAACCTCATTAAACATTTAATAGTAACTGTGAAGAAAAAAATATGGCGTATAAAAAAAACATAACCGTTTTATCAAATTCTAGAGTTCAAAAGTCTGTAAATATCTTAATGCTATTTATTATTTACCAATACTTAATAATCCCTTTAGAGCATTCTCTAAGCTTGTTTACTAACACTCGACTTCTTCAAAAAAATGCCTCGATTCAGTTATTTATTTCAGAGAAGAAACATGACAGTGTCCCACGAAATTCTCGTAATTACTGGAAAAAAAAATTAGCAGCCGCTGAAGCAACTCGTGAATTTATAAAATATGAAGGGGAAGGTGCCCTTTAAGAGCGCACTGCGCGGCGTTGGTTTGAAAAATTTAGAAGTGGAGATACAACGTTGGAAAGGAAGAAGGGCTCCGGGTGGCCATTAATGGATATTTATGAGGTTCTAAAGGAAGCTGTTGAGTCAAATCCGCCCACAAGTACTCGCGAACTTGCCAGGGAGTGTGGTGTGTCGAGAGATACTGTTAGTCGCCATATTATATATGGGGAAGGTGAAAAAGACTGGTCCCTCACGAACTTACTCTTCAACCATCAGCAGAAAAGTTTACAGAACTCCTCATCCACCATATAGTCCAGACCTCGCACCTTTTTTCGATCCATGGCCCATTTTCTTCAAGGGAAAAAAATTTGATAATTTTGTGGAAGTTAAAAATGCTGTCCAAGAGTTGTTTGACAGCTATCACTAGGAATGGTATCAGCGTGGCATTGTTAGGCAATTGGCTAGCAGATGGGTAATGACGGTAGATAACAGTGGACAATACTTTAAGGATTAATTGTATTTTATAACAAATAAATAATAATACAAATATTTGTTTAAGAAACGGTCATGTTTTTTTATACACCCCATTATATCCATGTATACATAATTTGTTTATAATCTATAAATTAATACATACTATATAAAACATTAACACCACTTGTAAATCTCACATAGAGTAATTGAAAATAAAACGAATCACAAAACTTTGAAATGACTTTTATCCTCTTTGAAAACTTTTTCTATAATATTGGGTTTCATAAGAGAAACAGTTCTCAGTAAGAAATTAATTCTTAAAACACAACGAAGTCATTCCATTTTGTTTTTACTTTCCACTTCACTGATCTAGCAGAGAAGCAGTCTACAGTATTTTTCGACTTTATCAATTTTTAAAGGCACTGTTCATGGAGACAAACATAGAGTTTCCGGATAGAATCGAATTAAATTTATTTTGCAAATTAAGAAAGAAAAGAAAACCCCCAAAAAACCACATTAATTCTTTCCCTAACTCAACAATTAGCGATCACCTATTAAATCTTCTAGTTCATAGGAGGCGTGGTTTTAGAATTAAAACTGGAAGTCAAATTTCCAGATTTTTTTTTTTTTTTCATTATTTTTATGGAATATTTTTTCTACAAGACTATGTTTAGGTGAAAGGTTTTGCTAAAAAAATTAGTTAAATCAAATTGAAAACGGACGTACTAAAAATAATCTCCCTTCCTATTTCAGTCTGACCTTTGACCTTTATCGACCAGATGTGAAATTTTTTTTAAAAATGGACTCTTCTGATTTTGGATTTCTACGCTTTATATTTGGTACTAAACATAAATTTATAGAAGGAGAAAAGAAAAAAAAAACACAATAAAAGAAATGTGTATGAAAATGGCTGTTATTAAGTGAAGAATTTTTATTGAAGTAATAGTCACACTTAGTCATAATCTCTCTTTAGGTTCATATGTCCTAACATTTAGCTAATGTATTTCATATTCTACATTATTAAATTTCATTAAACAGACATTTTTGAAATATTGAACAGTATTACGCAATATAGTGCAATCGGCGTTTTGCTTCACTGACATATTAAACTGGATAATATTTTTAAAAATCCTAAAACGTTTTTATATTGACTGGTGAAATTATACGGGGGCGTAAGCAATAACGAAATTTTTATCTCGTCGATGTTTTCTAGGAAGTTCAACTTTTGACTTGATTACTTGAACTCTGAATCTTTGAAACATTGTCAAGTATTATAACGAGGGGAAAAAAAAGTGACATTTAGCCTTGGATGTAAATTGTTAATACAATTTACCGAGAAATGATTTCCTTGAGTCAATTAATTGTTGCCGTTGTAATTATCAGGTTAATTATCTCAGCTCTAGAGCAGTAGAAGCCTGAGGAAGGTAATTAGCTTTAAATATTAAAACAAGAGAACGAAATCTCCTCTCAGCAGCCGCCATCTTGCCCGAGGAGGACCAATCATATTGCATTATACACTGACAGGCAAAATATTCCACCCAATAGGATTATCTCTTCTAAATGTTTCATTCTCTTTTAAAGTGTTAGCGTCCCCAAATAATTTAACCAGGCTATATGAAACCTGTTAGGATTATTAAAACTTTTAATTAAGTAAATGCAAACAGTATTTTAAAGATATTAACCAAAATTCTAAATTACTAAGGTTTATACCCGCCTCTTGCGTTCATTACGTATTGCATTTCATGTAGTACAGTCAGTGAGTGCTGAAATGAGGGGTGTAGAGTGCATGGAATATCCGATAATTTGTGACTTCATAGCTTCGTTAGGAATAGTTGGAAGGTAAACATACTAAAAGTGTCCGCCCCTGGGGGTGAGCTAACGGTGGGTGGAGAGAAGGTCCCATTTCTGGGTTTTTCGATTATATCTCGAAAACGGTAGATTCTAGAAAAATATGTTTCCTATAAAAAATTGAAGCTAATTAAATTTCATTCAAAATTAATTGTACATACATTTGTCAAAATTCTAGTGGTTTTCTAGATATACCATATGTTATTAAAAATCGATAATTTTCAAAAAAAAAAAAATATGTTTATCTTTTTTTTTTGTCAAACATTTGTTTCAAATGCCAAAAATGTGTATGAAATTAACTTAAATTTAATGCTCTACAACTTTGATTCTGACATTTTTCGGAGAAAAAATCGTGATCGGCAGTAGAAGCAAATGTTTGACAAAAAGTGAGATAAACATTTTTTTTTTTTTGCGAAACTTTTCGATTTTGAATGACGTATATCTCGAAAACCGTTGGGAGTTCGAGAAATATATATGGAATCAATTTTATAGGAAATTTAAATAGCCTTAATTTTCATTTGAAACATATTTTTCTAGAGTCCACCGTTTTCAAAATAAAAGATATACAGGGTGAGTATCTCTTAGTGTAAAAAAAAAAAATTGGTTAAACTAGATCAAAAATGTAGCTAAATGCCGCAAATCTCACCTTTCTATTCCAATCCGTTGCAGATATATGATAAATCAAAGACTTTTTTGAGGAAATCACGTTTTTTTTTTTTTTCCCATAAAAACTGTAATATCTCCATTTTGTCTAAATATTTTTCAAATTTTGGCCACATTTTCAGATTTAGCATTAAATTTCCTATAAGAACAGAGTACACGTAACCTTGAATTTTACAAACTTGGTATCTAAAGAACAGCTTGATCTTCACCTTATTTAGGGAAGTCACAATGTCTTATTTACCTCAACGCTCACCGTTTTTCGTAAAAACTATCCACAAAACGTCAAATCTCACAAAAACTTACAAATTTAATCAGCTTTCGAATGATATGTTAAACGTAATGATTTTGTTTCAATTTCATGGAGATATTTACTTTTGAAACCGAAAAAACATGGTGTTCTCATTTTGTATACAAATCAGTTACTTGGGTAAATAAAAACATTATGACAATCCCTTAATGAAAATGTGCATTTTAAACATAATAAACTCTTCATTGGAATAAAAAGCAAAGGAAAAAATGATTGTTTAATAGAAAATAAAGGAAAACTGTCAATAAAGTGACACTACATCAGAGGATATGATATTATTACATTTATTTATTATTATTATTTAGGATTTATTTTATTAGATTTTCAATGTAATGTTTAAAATCCAGTGATAATGAACATAGACCTTAATTTTGCCGTTAGCTTCTGAATGCAGATTGTGTCTAAGAATACTACTTTTTGAAGTGAATTTTATGGGCAGATGAGTCTGTTTTTACAGGGGATGGCATTTGTACCAATCCATGTATATCGTTATTAGGAATGGTCGAAATGCCTTCCCCTGTAAAAATGATACTCATCTAGCCATAAATCACATAATAAATAAATAAATGTAATAATATCATATCCTCTGATGTTGTGTCGCTTTATTGACAGTTTTCCTTTATTTTCTATTAAACAATCATTTTTTCCTTTGCTTTTTATTCCAATGAAGAGTTTATTATGTTTAAAATGCACATTTTCATTAAGGGATTGTCATAATGTTTTATTTACCCAAGTAACTGATTTGTATACAAAATGAGAACACCATGTTTTTTCGGTTTCAAAAGTAAATATCTCCATGAAATTGAAACAAAATCATTACGTTTAACATATCATTCGAAAGCTGATTAAATTTGTAAGTTTTTGTGAGATTTGACGTTTTGTGGATAGTTTTTACGAAAAACGGTGAGCGTTGAGGTAAATAATAAGACATTGTGACTTCCCTAAATAAGGTGAAGATCAAGCTGTTCTTTAGATACCAAGTTTGTAAAATTCAAGGTTACGTGTACTCTGTTCTTATAGGAAATTTAATGCTAAATCTGAAAATGTGGCCAAAATTTGAAAAATATTTAGACAAAATGGAGATATTACAGTTTTTATGGGAAAAAACGTGATTTCCTCAAAAAAGTCTTTGATTTATCATATATCTGCAACGGATTGGAATAGAAAGGTGAGATTTGCGGCATTTAGCTACATTTTTGATCTAGTTTAACCAATTTTTTTTTTTTACACTAAGAGATACTCACCCTGTATAATCCAAAAACCAAAAAATGGTAACTTCTCTCCTCCCTCCAACGTTAGCTCACCCCCCAGGATCGGAGACTTTTAGTATGTTTACCTTCTAACTACTCCTTACGAAGCTGTGAAGTCAAAAATTATCGTATATTTCATGGACTCTACGATTTCTTAATTGACTAGACTAACAGTGTATTTTGTGATTTTATGAAATAATTCATCATAGTAAATCATCTCTCTCTCTCTCTCTCTCTCTCTCTCTCTCTCTCTCTATCTCTCTCTCTCTCTCTCTCTCTCTCTCTCTCTCTCTCTCTCTCTCTCTCTCTCTCTCTCTCTCTCTCTATCTCTATCTCTCTCTATCTCTCTCTCTCTCTCTCTCTCTCTCTCTCTCTCTCTCTCTCTCTATCTCTCTCTCTCTCTCTCTCTCTCTCTCTCTCTCTCTCTCTCTCTCTCTCTCTCTCTCTCTCTCTCTCTCTCTCTCTCTCTCTCTCTCTCTCTCTCTCTCTCTCTCTCTCTCTCTCTCTCTCTCTCTCTCTCTCTCTCTCTCTCTCTCTCTCTCTCTCTCTCTCTCTCTCTCTCTCTCTCTCTCTCTCTCTCTCTCTCTCTCTCTCTCTCTCTCTCTCTCTCTCTCTCTCTCTCTCTATCTCTCTCTCTCTCTCTCTCTCTCTCTCTCTCTCTCTCTCTCTCTCTCTCTCTCCTCTCTCTCTCTCTCTCTCTCTCTCTCTCTCTCTCTCTCTCTCTCTCTCTCTCTCTCTCTCTCTCTCTCTCTCTCTCTCTCTCTCTCTCTCTCTCTCTCTCTCTCTCTCTCTCTCTCTCTCTCTCTCTCTCTCTCTCTCTCTCTCTCTTTCTATCTACCTATCTATGTTTATATATATACACGCTCATATATACATTAGAGTGAAAAATAGATGCAACAGTTTAAAAACCTGTATTTACTTTTAAATATGTATGTAGCTATGGGCTCGCAAAATAGTTACTAGAAATACAAACCCAGACCATAACACTCACTGGAAACTTTACTTTCGATTTTAAACATTGAGTTCTTCCTGTCCAACAGTATCCTTCAATGATATTCCACTAATCCCTGTCGAACAGATCCGCTACCTAGGACTCCACTTGGACAAACGTCTTACTTGGAATCCACATACAAGACTAAAACGACAAGAAACTGCTCGTCGTTACAGACTACTTCAACATTTACTAGAACGATCAAACGATCAAACCTCCCAATTCATTACAAAAGACTTATTTACATGACTGTTATTAGACCTATTTAGACCTACGTACGGAGTTGAGCTTTGGGGCTCTACTAAACCATCCAATTCATCTCGTATCCAATCCTTACAATCCAAAATCCTTCGAAAAATCCTAAATGCCCCTTACTTTGTCACCAATAAGCTTATCCATAGATACCTTAATGTTCCATATGTTGCTGAGTTAGCTCAAAACAGATACCAATCCTTCCATAGTAAGCTCCATAACCACTCCAATCCACTAGTCTCCCAACATGCTTCCCACTCCATTCCCGATAAACCTCCGAGGCGTCTGAAAAGAAGATGGCCTAGAGACCTTTTAGAGTAGATTTTATTGAAGTGCTACTGATAAGTAGTTCTTCACAAGTTATTTACATGCCATTATATTCACTGTCAACACATTTACTTGTTGTATATTATTCTGTACAGTTGTAAATATCAATAAATAAATGAAAAAAAAACAAAAAACATTGAGTTGTTAGGTAGTTACCTTTTCTTCGTCTCACATACTGAATTCCATCTGTGCCATAGATATTAAATTTCGATTCATCAAAAAATATGACAGAGTTCTAGTCTTCTTGTGTCCAGTTTTGATGTTTTCGAGCCCAAGAAAGACGAGCCTGCCGCATTTTAGTTTGTTAAGAGTGGTTATTTCTGTGGCCGGCGTGCATTCAGTCATGCTTTTATTAACCTTAGACGAACAGTTGATGCACAGACATTAACACCTGTAACTGTATTCCATTTTGCAGCTAACTCTGTAGATGTTAAGGTCCTGTTATTCAAACAAAGCGGTTGCAATATGCGATCTTCCCTTTCATTTGTGATTTTCTTGCGACCACACAAATGTTTAAATCCTGAAGAGCCAGAAGACCTATATTTTTTTTTTAAATCTACTCACAGTTGATGGAGTACAACCTACTTTATTACTAATATATCGGCAAGAAAAATCTCTTAAATCGCTAAAAGCGAGAATTATTGTTTTTGTTTTTTTTTCACAGCTTAGTTCACTGTATTGTCTACTCATTTTATTTGTTTTCAAACTAAACTTTGGATTACCTTTAGTATACAATACAATGCTCCTAAAATAAGAGATAAGAGCCCAAAGCGCAATCCGACAAGATATAATTAGTAAATAATCAGTATAAATATCATTTAAATGAACATTACAGCTGACATCCCTACGCATTCTAGGACCATCCTCCATGGCACCATGTGCCAACACACACAAGTGTTATCAGTAAACAATGATCCATTTATTGCCTCCAAGACACTCCAATCCCATATCTTAAACCTTCAAGAATAGTGTCGAAAATGGAGAATCAAAATAAATCCAAATAAATCCCATCAAATAACCTTTACCCTTCGTCGTAAACCAACGAATTCCTGTCCTTCAGTATCCTTTAATGATATTCCTCTAATCCTTTTTGAACAGATCCGCTACCTAGGACTCCATCTGGACAAACGTCTTACTTGGAATCCACATACAAAAATAAAACGACAAGAAACTGCCCGTCGTTTTCGACTACTTCAACATTTACTTGACAAACGTTCAAATCTCCCAATTAATTACAAAAGACTAATATACATGACTCTGATTAGACCTATCTGGACGTACGGAGTTGAGCTTTGGGGAGCTTCTAAGCTATCCAATTCATCTCGTATCCAATCCTTACATTCCAAAATCCTCAATGCCCCTTACTTTATCACCAATAAACTTATCCATAAAGATCTTAATGTTCGATATGTTGCTGATTTAGCCCAAACCAGATAAAAATCCTGTCATAGTAAGCTCCAAAACCACTAGTTGCTCAGCTTTCCATTCCATTCCAGATAACGCTCCGAGGCGCGTGAAAAGAAAATGGCTTCGGGACCTTCTAATATAGTACTTCATTATATAGAACCTCTATAAGTGCTAGCAATGGGTAGTTGCTTTAAAAACAAGTGACCTGTCATTTTAATCATTATCATCGTATTTATCTGATGTATTATATATTTATGTTGTATATACAGTTGTAAATTTCAATTAAATAAATAAATAAAAAAAAAGAAATTTTATAATGAAAATTATTTGAATTTTAAAAAGTGTTGCGTTTATTTTTCACTCTACTGTTATTATATTTAATTTATAAATAATTTAATAGGTTTGTGTTTGTTAAAATAAATATTACATAATGGACTAAAGATGATGATAATATTTTCCGAAAGACAGAGTGCCCTAAAAGAAGAACGAATACTAAAGGACAGTTAATGAAGACAGATGATGCTCGTTAGGTTTAGGATCAACCTAGTTCGTTCCTAGTTCTTTTGTTTTGTCTTTTATAAAAACGAAAAGAGGCATGCCATTAAAATTAAGTAGAATTGAAATACTGTTGTTGAGTAATATCATAAAGGTGGGAGGTGGGAGGTAGGAAGGGGGAGGGGGTAGCTAACTGCCAATTAGATCTAGGGAGGTCGGAGGAGTGGATGGTTCTCACAAAGGGAAGAGAGAATTTATCCTAATAATTAGCTGAGCTGCGTTACGTGGGAGTCTTGTTACTTTTTACAACTCAATAATCGTACTTTTTTTTTTTTTCATTTAATTGAAATTTACAACTGTATATACAATATAAATATATAATACATAAAGTAAATACGATGATAATGATTAAAATGACAGGTCACTTGTTTTTAAAGCAACTACCCATTGCTAGCACTTATAGAGGTTCTATATAATGAAGTACTATATTAGAAGTTCCCAAGGCCATCTTCTTTTCAGGCGCCTCGGAGGGTTATCTGGAATGGAATGAGAAGCAAGTTGTGATACTAATGGGTTTGAATGGTTGTGGAGTTTGCTATGAAAGGATAGATATCTGGTTTGAGCCAAATCAGGAACAAAAGGTATATTAAGATCTTTGTGGATAAGTTTATTTGTGACTAAGAAAGGGGCATTTAGGATTTTTCCAAGGATTTTGGATTGTAAGGATTGGATACGGGAAGAATTGGATGGTTTAGTAGAGCCCCAAAGCTAAATTCCGTACGTCCAAATAGATCTAATCACAGTCATGTAAATAAGTCTTTTGTAATTAATTGGGAGGTTTAAACGTTTTTAGAGTGAGTGTTGAAGTAGTCTGTAACGACGAGCAGTTTCTTGTCGCTTTAATTTTGTAAGTGGATTCCAAGTAACACGTTTGTCCAAGTGGAGTCCTAGGTAGAGGATCTGTTCAACAGGGATTGGTGGAACATCATTAAAGGATACTATAGGTATTAAAGGATAATCATGCTTGAAAATAAAATTATTTAAAGAAGGATTTAACGTTTTAAAGCTATTGAACTCCAAATTAGCGACCGATTTCATTGAAGTATAATTAGTCCAATAAAATAAGGCTCCAAAAGTCCGTTCTCAAAAAAAAAAAAAAACTGCCGAACTTTTATTCTCAACAGAACTTTGTGCTTTTTGGGGTGCAGAATCAAAATCTGAAGTTTGCTACCACGGCTGACGACGGCATCATACCCAAAATCACAAAAAAAAAAACCCATAACGTTCCTTTCGGTATTTTACCTATAACACGAAAACGAAGCTGTTTTCGAAGAAAGTATTTGAATATAAATTGTAGCTGGAACCATTACCTACGAAATCGGAACATTTACCGCGAAGATATGGTTTCGGGAAAAAGTGTAGAAATTAGCAAACTTCTCTGCGAAAACATGTTTGTCGTACTTTTTTGTCCATAACACCGAAACTATATGTCCGATTAAAAATTACTTTTTTTCATCTTAAAGCTGGCTAAATTTACTATTAGTCTATTAAATATGAAGTTTTAATAATGACCCTTAAAAGCACGCTAAGAAAAAACCGTACTGTTGTACAATCCACGTTTTTTTGCACTTTTTTCACCATAACTCCGAAATTTTCACTATTCGTCCGCCTAAACATTTCGTTTTTTTATCTAAAAGGTGGTAAAATTGGCGATTGGGCTCTATATATGTTTTAATCGGGTCTCTTGAAATACACATACCTCAATTCTAAAGATCCCGTACTTTTATGAAACCCACGTTTTTCGGCACATTTTTCGCTATAACTCCAAAACTATTTGTCCGATCCAAAATTTCATTTTTTTTTATCTCAAAGCTGGTTAAATATATATATGCAATTTATAAATTTATAAATTTCATAAAGCAGCAACGTTAGCGTGCCAAATATGTATACATTGGCAAAATATGACAATTAAGACATGTTCAGAGGGTTTTTTTCTTCTACAAACCCTTATTTTACTGGACTAAATGTTTTACCAGACTTTTTAATATGGGTACCGGTCTGTATTTTTTTGCTGTAATGTTTTTTTCTCTCTCAACACAAATGTTAACATTTTGACTCGCTATAGCTCTTAAGGAATTCAACAATCGTACATATTTTACAATTTTACATTAACATTAACTCAAAACGTAACATGCATAAAATGTTATTTTATCGTTGAAAATCTCCAGGACACTTCTGTCCCTCGTGTAATTCTATAGATTTTCCCTCTCAATATCTATTCCCTGCTGGTATTACAAAAAAAGGAGTGGGATATGTTTTTGTTTTTCACCTGATACGTGTACTAACACGTAACAAGATGTACCAGCTTGTACCAACAAGGTCCAGAAGTGTTTCGATCGCTTTGTTAAAAAAAAATTTTGTCGGTATTTTTAATCGATCTTTGTTTCTTCCTCTTACTTTGTGTACAATTTATTTAAAGTTCTGTCTAAAATACTGTTATATAGTTATGGACTATATTTTAAATGTAGTAGTATTAATATGTAATTAATTAAATATTCGGTGATTTTCTTTTATGTTTAACATATTTCATGTTGCATTTAACATATTCTCTTACGTTACTCACTCAATGTTTATTACCATAAGGTTAGCTCGATTTAAAAATAAATAGGATTTTGAATAAATAAAATATTAATTGAATAATAGATATTGTATAGTAAAAGAGTGATAATGTCCGATGCGACAAACTCGCCTCGGCCTCTAGAAAATGGACTGTATGGGAAAATATGAAAGCGAGGTTTTGCACCCTTGGGGAGATATTATTGAGAAGGTAGCATAAACAAATAATACATAAGAAACTTCTTACCTTATTACTGCCGCCGACGATCTGTACAGAGGCCTCCGAAATCGTCTGGCGAATGCTTCTCTCAGGCTGCAATATTTGTCTAGGCTCTCCTCCTCTTATGTCACCACTCATTAAGGGAAGAACTAAATCTTTAATGACTAGCACAGGAAATAGGATCGCTTTTAAAAGAGGAACAGGGTCCTGGAAGGCTATTTCGCCTTGGTCAAAGAAGCGATGGAAGACCATGAGCTCTTGGGCAATTTGAATAGGTGCATACTGGAGCACAGATGATAAAAGAAAAAGGAATGTTCATGTAGGGATTAATGCAGATAAGGGCTAGTTGCCCAGAGATCCACAGAATGCGTCAATATACGGTATATTAAAGTTTTTCTCTTTTCCCCCCTTCACAAAAGAGCCGATTGGCGCGAACAGATATAATATAAAATAAATTGAAATAGCGCTTTGTTTATAGCTTTACAGCCGTCTTTGCGTTTAGCTACAGGTTTTGGTTTACTTATATTTTTCTTTTTTTTACAAGCGAGCTGGTTTAATGGATTTTGGATTATAAGGATTGGATACCCGAGGTTAGGAGGAGGGTTGGCCTGGCAAGAAGCGTGACTAGAATGTTACACCCAGTCCTTTGGAACACGATCATCTCAACGGACAACAAAATTTTTAGAAGTATTGTTGAGCCATCCCTCAGCTACGCCGCAGAAACTTGGACACTTAACCAAGGGCTCAACTCTAAACTACAAGCGGCAGAGATGGATTTATGGAGGAGATGCCTAAGGATTACCCGCCTAGACTAAATCAGGAATGATGAGATCAGAGGCAGGCTGGGAGTGACCGAAGGAGTCCCGGAGAGGATTGGAAGAAGCAGGCTACGATGGTATGGACACTGCCAGCGGATGCCAGAACGTAGGTGGCCGAAGAGGATTCTGCTGTGGGAACAACCAGGAAGACCCCGAACCCGGTGTAGGGACTGTGTGGAGCAGGAAATGGCTGGTAGGGGACTTGAGGAGGATGACTGGTGGGATAGAGAGAAGTTGAGGGACGCTCTGACTTAACCAGGCAACCCATTGAAGGATAGAACCTGCAAAAGTAAAAGTAAGGATTGGATACGAGATGAATTGGATGGTTTAGTGGAACCCAAAAGCTCAACTCCGTACGTCCATTTAGGTCTAATCACAGTCATGTAAATGAGTTTTTTATAATTAATTGGGAGCTTTGAACGTTTGTCTAGTAAATGTTGGATTAGTCTGTAACGACGGGCAGTTTCTTGTCTTTAAAGTCTTATTATAAATTTTATATTTTATAGTGGGCTCTACTAAACCAATTATTCTCGTATCCAATCCTTACAATCTTCGAAATTCTTCGTAAAAACCTCAATGTTCCTTATCATGTCACAAACAAACTTATCCATAAAGATCTTAATGTTCCATATGTTGCTGATTCATCCCAAACTAAATATCTATCCTTTCATAGTAAACTCTATAAACACTCAAATCCTCTAATTTCTCAAATTGCTTCCCACACCATTCCGGATAACCCTCCGAGGCGTCTGAAAATAAGATGGCCCTGAGATCTTCTAGAGTAGAATTTTTATTTATGTACTACTGATGAGTAGTTCTGAATGAATGAAGTTATAACATGTTATTGTTATTATTATCTACACATTTACTTGATGTATATATTTCGTACAGTTGTAAATTTTAATAAATAGTTTTTAAATTTTAAAAAGTAATAATAGAAATTTCAGTTTTGGACGAAATCATATATAATTCAAGAATTGAAATGATATAATGTATTTCTCCTTTGCCATTTAATTATAGTATAAAGCTATATTAGAACAATTGAAGAACTGAACAGCTGAGCAGAGAGGTTGACTTGATCAATTGTGTAGGAAGTAAAAGGAGCTTCTAGATGGGAAGAGAATGGGAAGGATATATATATATTACAACCTCTTTGTAAAGTCCAACAGGCCAAAGCCACATTAATAATATTGTGAATTGACAAAGTCCTCTCTCTTCCTTTGTACCGTTTGTAACATTGAAACGAAGCCACCGTGTTGAGGACCAGCAAATTTAATTACTTTTGTTTCATCCTTTCGTTCTCTTTTATCTTCATTATTATTCCAAAAAAAAATAATAATTACAACCTATGTATGATTCTTTCCTTTTTTTACCTTCAAAGTTTACTTTGTGTGCTATGTGTGACTATGTGTGCTGGTAGATTCCAGAGGTGCTTTGTTAAAAAATGTTATGTTTTTTTGGGGTGTGTTTAAAAGATGACTATTGGAAAACTGAATTGAAAATACCGCATTTTTTCATTAGAAAGATTTCTATTTAAGAAGGTCTCTAGATCATCTTCTTTTCATATATCTGGAAAGATTATCGAGAATCGAGTGGGAGACTATTGGATTCGAGTCTGTATGAAGCTTATAATGTAACGATAGGGCCAATCTGTAACGTATGAGGCATTTAAATCATTATGAATAATTTTATTGGTGACATAAGAAGCATTGAGGATTTTACGATGGTTTTAGAGTTGGAAGGATTGGATACTAAAAGAATTGTATAGTTTAGTAAAAGCCGTACACAATTCTGCCCCAATGGGTCGAACTACTGTCATGTAAATGAGTCATCTGTAATTAACTCGAAGATTAGAATGTTTGTCTTGTAAATGTTAGGGTAGTCTATAATGACAAGCAGTTTTTTGTAGTTTTAGTTGTGTATGCAGGTTCCATGTTAGACGTTTGTCAAGACGGATTCCCAGGAAGCGGATCTGTTCAACAAGGGTCAGTGGAATTTTATTAAAGGCTTATGTAGGATTAGAAATTGGAAATATGACGAAGGACAAAAAAATTAAAATTTGGGTCCAGATTAGTTTAAATTGTTAACGTTTGAAGTTGAATATTCACATGTGAACAGTCCGTTAAGTACAAAAATCGTATTTTAAGAAAAACGCAACATTTTCCACAATGATTAAGAAATTAGTATCCATCTCTGTAATAACTTAGTCCATTAGACAAAATAAAAAAAATTAACTTTTCCGATAATACAATTAGCAATTATCAATTTGATTTCTAATTTTAAATTTTTGAAACTTCCTGCCCTACTTAAATGATTTTCCACTAATTCCTGTTGAATAGATCCGCTACCTAGGACTCCACTTGGACAAACATCTTACTTGGAATCCACATACAAGACTAAAAAGACAAGAAACTGCCCGTCGTTATAGACTACTTCAACATTTACTAGACTAACGTTCAAAGCTCCCAATTAATTACAAAAGACTCATTTGCATGAGTGTGATTACACCTATTTGGACGTATGGAGTTGAGCTTTTGGGCTCCACTAAACCATCCAATTCATCTCGTATCCAATCCTTACTTTTACTTTTGCAGGTTCTATCCCTCAATGGGTTGCCTGGTTAAGTCAGAGCGTCCCTCAACTTCTCTCTATCCCACCAGTCATCCTCCTCAAGTCCCCTGCCAGCCATTTCCTCCTCCACACAGTCCCTACACCGGGTTCGGGGTCTTCCTGGTTGTTCCCACAGCAGAATCCTCTTCGGCCACCTACGTTCTGGCATCCGCTGGCAGTGTCCATACCATCGTAGCCTGCTTCTTCCAATCCTTTCGGGACTCCTTCGGTCACTCCCAGCCTGCCTCTGATCTCATCATTCCTGATTTGGTCTAGGCGGGTAATCCTTAGGCATCTCCTCCAGAAATCCATCTCTGCCGCTTGTAGTTTAGAGTTGAGCCCTCGGTTAAGTGTCCAGGTTTCTGCGGCGTAGCTGAGGGATGGCTCAACAATACTTCTAAAAATTTTGTTGTCCGTTGAGATGATCGTGTTTTAAAGGATTGGGTGTAACATTCTAGTCACGCTTCTTGCCAGGGCAACCCTCCTCCTAACCTCGGGTATCCAATCCTTATAATCCAAAATCCTTCGAAAAATCCTAAATGCCCCTTACTTTGTCACCAATAAACTTATCCATAAAGACCTTAGTGTTCCATATGTTGGTGAGTTAGCCCTAACCAGATACCTATCATATAGTAAGTTCCATAACCGCTCAAATCCACTAGTTTCTCAACTTGCTTCCCACTCCATTCCCGATAAGTGCTACTGCTGAGTAGTTTTTTTCAAGTTTTGACATGTTATTGTAATAGTTATCAGCTCAAACTTTAGTATACCTATTATATAATATACATAACAAAGTCCTGATGTTTTCAAAATTTTGTATGTTTTAGAACTGAAGGTGAATGTTTAGCATTCGAAACTAGTTTTCTAATAAAATAATCGCAATAGAAGTGGCAATTAATTCATCTATACCATCATGTGTACATCAAGTGATTTCCGGTAATAGCTATAACACAAAATTCACGAAGGCAGTTAACACTCAAAATAAATCTAACCGAATCACTGGATATAAGTGCCTCATATATAATAATTAATAATACTGATTCAATAATTAATTTTTCTTATTTTAAGTTGTGATTTGTTTGAGCAGTAGAATGCAAATACCAGCTAGATATTTCGGTACTTAGCTTCCGTTAAATGTCAAAGGAAAATGCGCAGTTAAGTTCTGAGATATTTGCGAAGGCGGTGAAGTGAAATGACTTTCCTAAAATAGTTTAAAGCTTTATCTTTATCAGAGCGGACTGGGGCAGTTTTGTTACGGTGGAGCGAAAGGTCACTTGGGGCTGTCACCTCCCACGCACACAGCTCCAAAAACAATCGCCCTTGACAAGTTAGCGGGTAAATACAAAGTTGCAATTCAGCCGACCGTTGGCCTTTTAAGGGCGGTTGTTATTGGCGCACATTGTCAACCCAGCCAGGGCCGGGACTTTGTTAAGTTCAATAACCACTCTATTTAGATGAATTTCAACGAGCATACGATTCCAAGTATATTTATCTATGACTCAACAGATCCATTATTGTATCAGGCAGGCCGCTTTAAATTACGTAGGATAACTAACGATGTGGTGAAGGGGAGAAGTTCCATGGAATATAATTTTTTTTTCACAGGGTTTTTCAAGGTAAAAATACTAGTCCCCGCCCTCGAAAGTTCATTTTTGGGTTTTTCAATTATATCTCGAAATCAGTGGACTTTAGAAAAATATGTTTCAAAAAACATAAAAGCTAATTAAATTTACTATAAAATTTATTATGTATAAATTTGTCGTAATTCTAACCGTTTACGAGATATACGTTATTGAAAATAGCTGATTTTCGGGAGAAAACAAATGTCACCTCACTTTTTGTCAAACTTTTGCTTCTATTACGTTTCACAATCGTTTCTCAGAAAAAACGTCAGAATCAAAATTGTAGAGCAATAAATATGCTTCGATTTCATATATACGTTTCTGGTATTTGCTTCAAATGTTTAACAAAAAGTGAGGTAAACATTTTTTTTATTTTTAAAATTGTCGATTTTTAATAACGTATATCTCGAAAGCCGTTGGAATTTCTACGAACACGTATATAATTAATTTTATAGGAAATTTAATGAGCTTTAATTTTGATCTTCTACATATTTTTCTAGAGTCCACCTTTTTCGAGATATAATCGAAAAACGAAATTGGGAACATTTCTCCCCTCCCCCCACCGTTAGCTCACACCCCAGGAGCGGGGACTTTTAGTATGTTTACCTTCTAACTACTCCTAACAAAGCTATGAAGTAAAAAAATATCGCATATTTCAAACACCCTACACCCCTTATTTAAGCAATCACAGACTGTACTATATGTAAAATATGTTGTTTGTTTATTTCGTTTAACGTCACTTTATGCTGCTATGGCTAATCGGACGATGCTACGGTGGGAGTCCTAAATTTTGCCTATCCCGGTATAATTAGGATAGGGATCTTTAACGTGTACCTGACATCGCACAGGCTCGGGACCCCCATTTTACGTCCCTTCCGAAGGACGGCATAGCTAAGGATTTTTTACTCCCTTTAAAAAATCCTAAGGTCATCTGCCGGGCTGCGAACCCGCGATCTTGGGTTTAGTAGGTGGCTATGCTAACCTCTACACCACAGGTGACCCCTGTAAAATATGTTAATTGACTGGACTAAAGGCGTAATGCGTTGTATGAAATGTTCTAGTTTGTGTTGGTCGGATTTAAAATTTTACAAGTCTTCTAACAAAGATTGATGGAGAATAGTTTTTGTTATGTAACATTTGAGACTAGGAACAACCGTTAGGAGCTATATTGGTTCCAATGTAAAAGTCACGATTTGTATACATTTTTTAAGTATTGGGGCTTTTTTGACACGCTTTGGCTCTGTTAGTGTTTCTTTTATCGAAAATATGACGACAGTTTTCAGATCAAAAATTTAATGTAAAATGTTTTTGGTTCATAGCATTTGTGGGTAGGGCTTACCTTTTAGCGGCTACATTGAAACCCCTTTTTTTCTCAACTTTTTTTATTTTGAATAATCATTGATTGTTAATTCAATTTAAATAATTTATAACAAAACAGGTAAACGGGAAAAAATAAAGAACATAAGGTCATAGACGTTCAGCAGGATTAAGCCATTTAATTTGATATTTTATCTCCAACAGAAAACTGAATAACAGGTAAACTAACACATCTTTGGTGAGAATGCCAATCCCGCTAATTGTATCTTATCACCTTCTATGAAATTACATACAAAATATGATTTTATATAAATGTGTAATTATATTATGGTTAAAATCACAAAAGTGTTTTGTCGAAACCTGTTGCAAGCTGAATTTGCGTATTCTGATTTTTACATTTGACGCGGTTTTTCTTTTAAAACGAAACTTAAAAAAAAAAAAAAAAAAAAAAAAAAAAAAAAAAACGAAATTAGCAATCCCGCTAGCGATATGACTATCATTAATGGTTAAGGGACCAACCCCTAAAACTTAAGCCCCGTTTTTTTTTTTTTTTTTTTTTTTTTTTTTTCCCTGTAACATTTGTCGCAATGTCCTACCGTTTTGCAGGGATATTGGCTTCAATGAAATGTCACGTTTCGTCTACACCTTTTAGGTTTAGGGGCTGTTGGTCGGATTAAGTAAAGTATCGTTTGAAACCCCTATTTTTTCTCAAATTTGTTTACTTCGAATAACCATTAATGGTTAATTTAGTTTTAATAATTTTAACTTACACATGTAAGCGGAATAAAATATAAAACATATGATAAAGATCAAGGAGGCGACCCCTAAAACATGTTCCATGTTATTACTTCTTTAGCCGACATGCGCAATGGGGCCTTTGATTATCTATCGAAGGATGCTGATTAAACAAATATGTAACGCTACAAAGATTAGTGCATTACACCAATGTTAACAATACATTACTTATGGAAAAATACATATCCCATGGGTCACTTGAAGCTAAAACGCCCTGTAAGTACTACAACACTCTCATAGCATCGCGGGTTCGCAGCCCGGCAGATGACCTTAGGAATTTTAAAAGGGAGTAAAAAATCCTTAGCTATGCCGTCCTTCGGAAGGGACGTAAAATGGGGGTCCCGAGCCTGTGCGATATCAGGTACTCGTTAAAGATCCCTATCTTAATAATACCTGGATAGGCAAAACTTAGAACTCCCACTGTAGCATCGTCCGATAAGCCATAGCAGCATAAAGTGACGTTAAACGAAATAAACAAACAAACTCTCATAGCTCCCAACGCTACCCTCAGGATACTAACTACGAGTTTAAGCTATATGCGGGTTTTTTTGTTATGCAAGTCATATGTATTTCCCAAACCTACTAAAATGATACCAGTTTCAGATTTGTTAGAATCTAACGATATCTCTTTAAGTCTCTTATCCCAGTCTGTGATTGCTGAAATGAGGGGTGTAGAGTGCATGGAATATCCGATAAATTTTGATATCGCAGCTTCGTTAGGAGTAGTTAGAAGTTAAACATACTAAAAGTCCCCGCCCCTGGGGTGTGAGCTAACGGTGGGGGGGAGGGAAAAGGTCTCATTTTGGGGTTTTTCGATTATATCTCGAAAACGGTGGACTCAAGAAAAATATGTTTCAAAGACAAGTCAAAGCTAATATACGAAATTAAAGTACTTTTAATGCTCTACAACTTCGATTTAGACATTTTTCTGAAAAACGGTCGTGGAAGGCACTAGGAGCAAATGTTTGACAAAAAGTGGGGTAAAAATTATCGATTTTCAATAACGTGTATCTCGAAAACCGTTGGAATTTCTACGAATACGTATATAATTAATTTTATAGGAAATTTAATGAGCTTTAAGTTTTATTTAAAACATATTTTTCTACAGTCCACCGATTTCGAGATGTAATCAAAAAACCCAAAAATTGGAACTTCTTCCCTCCCCCCTTAAGCTCACCCCTCTCCACCAGGAGCGGGGACTTTTAGTATGTTTACCTTCTAACTTCTCCTAACAAACCCCTGAGGTAGAAAATAATCGCATATTTCATGCTTCGTACAATATGTTTATTGACTGGACTATCTACTTCCCGACAATCTAATTTTCGTCGTTATTAAATAAGGAAAGGAAAATTTATTAAATACTAGCTGAAAATACCCTGCACCGCTACGGTTTAATATCATTAGGATGAAGACAACTTAAATTAGTAAAAGTTAAGCTTAACGTTGATAATTATTATTACTTAAATAAACCTGAACAATTCCATTCTTAGAATAATTTCAATAAGTAAATTTGACAATTTGCAAAAGTTAATTTTATATTATTTTCATAGCCCTCCAGTGAAGCTTCGAGGCAGCACTACCATCTCACCCAGCTCTGATACCAGACCATCAGCTTTTCTTATGGCATACTTTAAGTGAATATAGTCTCAACTTCTCAACTTTTTTGAAGAAAGTTTAGTCTTTCTGTTTCTATTTTTGCGTACATATCAAGCATAAATTGGTTGAGGAGATTACGAAATTAAAGTAAATAAGTTTCTTCACCTCCTCGCTCCACTAACATTTAGGCGTAAAAATCAGCTGCAGACACAGTTTTCTTAAGTGGTGTATTGGAGTTTGGGTAACGCTGAGGGATGTTAATACTGTACATTTCTTCTCCATGGTAGAACATGATACGATACTAAAGAGAATCATACACTTGGTAGAACTATTGATTCTTATCTGTTTTTTGTCCCTACATCGAACTGGCCTTACATGTCATCACCAGAGAACATAAGTCTTTTAATAGCTTCTCTTCACGAAAAAACTCAAACTTGTAAGTTGTAAGTAACCTCTGCAGCTACCATGAATTCACAGAAAGTACCAATATTATAAGGTATCGACATCGATCGTATTTTTGTTTGTTTACAACTATAAAGAACTTAAACGGTGGTCAAAGTTTGCGGCTTAAAGATCTAACCTATTTTTTTAACTTAGCTTATATCCAAATACCATATGATAATTAATCTTTTATTATTCACCCAATAAAAATTGAAATCGCATTTTTCGCAAATTAGCCGCGATCCAGGCCGATTTTTTAAAATTCCTTTCTTAGCGAGCACCTACGGCCCGAGAGGAATCTACATATCGAATTTCATTCCAATCCGTTCGGTGGTTTCTGAGATTTCGTGTTAAGTGAGTGAGTGGTATTTGACAAATATATAATAGATTTTCGTTTTTAAAAACTCTTTCCGTTTAATCACATTTAAAGTACACTGCAGGATGCCAGTTTCAGATCTGACGGATCGAACGATATTGAAAATTGATTAAATTGTTTCTTTTTTCTAAAGGACGCTCTATTCCCGTTTAACTTGCTTCGCAGGGCACTTTCCACTTTTTTCTCTACGGGAATTATAGAATTTTGATTTTTTTACCAGTAGCTAACATTGTTGCCGGGGGGTTGGAGGTAATCTCTAGGACACAGAAGGTGCGATATCATCTCCACTAACTTTTTCAATTATACTAGCAAAATAGTTCAAACAACTTTTTTTGCTCAATAGAGTCGGAGGCTTTATAAAAATCGATCTTGTTTTGTAATTATCTTACGTCGAAATAAATATTTTTTATGTTTTTTTTTTAATAACATAGCTTTAGGCAGAGCTAAACAAACATGGCTATGAACATTAAATATTAAAGAATACACAAAACCACGAAACTAGAGATGTATGGAGATGTAGATAAGCCGGTCGGATCGAAGCGGGTTCATTGGCACAACACTAACGAAGGATATTACGGTGGACTGTAAACGATGTTACGATAAATGACAGCTTCAAGAGATCTCCCGATGATAATGTCGCTCTTCCAAATTACTGTTTGTCCTCTAGCTGATGTTATGGTCTAATATGTCTTCGCCGATAATATGTCTTTTCTCGATTTGTCACTATGTCCAGGGGTTATTATGGTTGAGGGGGGTAATTTAGCATCTAGGTGGATTGTGTCATTTTTCTTTAAGTCCACAACTGTTTAGATCACAACGTATTTAAAAAAAAACAAAAAAAAAAATACTATTTTTATTTATTAAATTCTTCAATGAAGGAGTTACTTTTATTGATCAATAATAGTATAATAAACAGCATTTAAACTCCTCTTTATTAAAAGTATAAACTAGTGGCATGTTTCGGGAAACAATGTCCCATCATCAGACTGAAAACAGTATTTAACAATGTATTATAATCACCCTATATTTTCAACATCTAAACAATACTATTCTTATTTCTATCTTTCACAATGTATATATTATAAATTACCTTTAAAATGATTTCTTGGTGTTAACACACCGTGTCTGTTTCTCTTTTACATAGTCAATAGAATAATTCATCTACCTTATGGGTACAAGGGTCAATCCTAAATTCTACTGTTGTTTTTAGTACTAAGTTGGCCAATCTTATATTATTAATTCATTAATTATACTAGCATAAATGGATCCTATTTTATCTGTGTCTGTTTTGTAGTTTATTGCATTATTTATTGTTTTATTAATGTATATCGCTTCTTTTATTTTTCTATTATGTGTTTTGGTTTCGTGTTGTAAGATTTTAACAATTTAAAATTGAATTTGTGGTTCAGTTTTTGTACGTGTTCTTTATTTATGTATTTAGGATATAAGCAAGGAAACAAATAATTATTGTGTTACAATAGAACTTCATTAATTATAGCCCTGTGATCCGAAAAGTACGATACAGATGGCATACAAGATACATCGAGAATTCTGGTAAACGTTAAATCAGTGCAGGTATTACCTAACGTTGTTGGAGAAGTTTCAATATAAATTAGCTGAGCATGAAGTCGGGCAATGAGTGGTTTTGTGAGACATCAACATTAAAGTCTCCAACTATCCTAACTGGTGCAGTAAGATCAGGCTCGTAATTGGTTATAAATTTAGTGGTTTTTGGAATAACAACGACCGTAACACAAAGAGTTTATTTTCTACTAACGCTATGCTCGGGTGGATATACACACACCCGAGTACGAATCTGAAGATGCCATTGGCCGTTACGTTTACTAGACAAACATCACCAGGTGTTGCGTCTTTCATTTCCAAATAAATTTCCGAAATGTCAATGTCAACTCTATTACAATCAGTGAAGCTGTAAGGCGACTCCACCGGCTCTGCGACTTGATGATGATGATGATACCGCTACCGATGATGTAGTTGCAATTTGTCTGTTCTTAGCGGTATTACAATATGATCTCAGATCAAAGCTAGGCACATTCACTGGCATGGAATTTCCCATCCAAGTTTCGCTGATTGCCAAATAATCAGATCGGTTGACGATTGGATCAGTAGAGATGGATTCTGAGTGCGCGACCAAGCTTTGTGCATTAATTGCGATAAAAAGTATTAAACAATTCAGGAACATTCAGGAACATAATTAGAAATTTTTTATAATAATTTTTTTATTCTGACACCTTATTATATTCACTGTCACTACTTTAAACTAATGTTTTATATAAAATCGGTAGATTTTGACGGCAGCTGACGATTAAAACTTAAACGAACATCGTAGCTTCTCCGAGTCAAAAGATATACTAATTACAAATCTCTAAACGCAGCAAAATAACCTCAAAATTGCAGCGCTTCCTTCTCCGCCGCGCTCAATGCGTCGCTGTTCTAGCTTATAAATTCGTAATAAATTCTTTTAATTAATTTAATTTTGGATGTATTCTCACACTGAAAGTCCCTAAACCGAAATATTTTCCGGTAAGTCGCGATTCTCCGCAATTAAAACACGTTTTTCGGTACTCTTTAGGCTATAACTCCGAAACAATTAATGCTATCCATAATTTTATTTTTGCATCTGAAAGCTAATTTAATTTAGTAGTAGTTCATTGGTCGGAAATAAACTAGCATCCTAACTCCAAAATGCTGAGCTGCTGCCTAAACACGCTCGGCCTAAAAACCTTACCGTTTTACCTGTAATTTATTAGACTGAAACAATTTAAATGGCATTATTCGAGAAAAGGTGCCTGACCTGCGACCTAAAATACGACCTTCCTTATCGCCACCAGCGCGGAGAACTTTCCACAAGCACTGCGTGATATACTAAGGTTAAAAATAAGTTATCTTAAAAAAAAACAGAACGAAATACCGTAAGAAAGGGTCTAAGCTGGCAACACTGAGTACTCTTAACTTCTTGGCAACACTGAGTCACTATAACCTTCTTCTTATCACCATATTTTCGGTTGTTTTTGTTTTTTGAACTTTTACACTAGAATAACTATTATAATGTTTCTATAATTCACTTTCGGTTTTACTAAAGTTAGGTTACTTTTGGTTTGAATATAGCTCTGTTGGTCTTGCTCGGATCGAAAATTTGACATCGCAGGTCGAATATTTTTTGTTATGCATTTGTTAGGGGAGGGATCTCAAATAAAATTACTGTAATTTAACTAAAAGAAAATGAAGAGGTAACGGTTGGGTTAAGAGGAGGCAGCTCCTACGCCCGCCGAGAATACCTTTTATCGATTCTTACCTTCTTCCGATTTATTTCGGTGTTTTAGTCGCTACTTTTCGAGGGGGGAGGTTATTCTCATTTATTTACGGAGAAACTTTAAATCCCTGTTCAAAGTAATATTAACTTATGTTTACCTTATGATATTAATATGAGAAATAAGAAAATAATGAAGTGGAAATAAGAAAATGTCAAAAAATAAGAAACTAAATCAATTGTGAATTAATTAATATAATATATTACTATTAATAATATAATACTAAACCAACAGTAATGTTAATTCTTGATAAACTTTGTGATGTGAGGGAAGTGTAAATAACAAATTATAAATATTTAAAAGACAGAATCCTTAAGTATTTATTTGTCATAACTCCTATTTATTTAACATTTGTAGCTACATGTTTCCGAGACAATGCTCCATCATCAGGCTTCTAAATTTTTTTTAAAAACACTTTAATCAATAACATTATACCAACAGTTTTACAATTATAGTAACCTGTCATTTACCTCTTAATTTGTGATTATTTTAACATTGTCTATTCTCCATGTTATAATCCATTATACATTATAAGACAGAATCCTAGTTGAAAGTGATGATGTTAATTTCTACTATATTTTCTCAAGGGAAGTAGAAATAAGAAAATATGAAACCTATGATATACTTTCTCACATTTATTTTTAGATCGATATGTTTTATTGAAATAATTATACAATCTGTTACACTTTAGGACAATAAGTATTATGGATGACAAAGAATCCATTCACAAAATATGCATACTGAAATTTTATCACTTAAATTGATACAACAAATAAAAATATATATAAAACACCAAATCCATGTACAAATTAATGTTCTTAAGTTTTGTAACACTTTTACACATTAGATAAGAGGGAATAAGAAAACATGAATTGATAAAACACTTAATCCTTTATGAAACTCATGTTGTTAACTTATGTTTCAGTTATTTACATTTAAGAAGACTAAATATCAATATAACACACTTAAACAACACAATCCAAGTTGAAACTGTAGAAGTGATTGTTTACATGTGAGGTTATAGGAAAGAGCTATCGATAAATGTAAACTCGAAGTGAAGCGTAAGGATCGAACTGGTCGGTGTAGCGCTGGTCAAGGCAGTTTGCTGCCTCCTCTCAACCCGACCGTTACCAATGAAGAATTGAATTCGTCATCTAATATATTACAATAACAAAATTTTAATAGGGCATATAAAAAAAAATGACTGTTTCATCAAGTTCCAGAGTTCAAAAGTCTGTAAATATCTTAATGCTATTTATTATTTACCAATACTTAATAATCCCTTTAGAGCATTCTCTAAGCTTGTTTACTAACACTCGACTTCTTAAAAAAAAACCTCAGTTCAGTTATTTATTTCAAAGAAGAAACATGACAGTGTCCTACGAAATTCTCGTAATTTTAAGAAATTACTGGAAAAAAAATTTCATATACGCTGAAGCAACTCGTGAAATTATTAAATATGAAGGGGATGGTGTCCTTGAAGAGCGCACAGCGCGGTGTTAGTTTAAAAAATTTAGAAGTGGAGATACGACGTTGGAAAGGAAGAAGGGCTCCGGGCGGCCATTAATGGATATTGATGAGGTTCTGAAGGAAGCTGTTGAGTGAAATCCGTCCACAAGTACTCGCGAACTTGCCAGGGATTGGCGAAAGATACTGTTAGTCACCAAAAAGACCTGTAGACTGGTCCCTCATGAACTTACTCCTCAGAAATTAGCAGAAAAGTTTACAGAACTTCATGGGTTTGAACTCCTGCCTCATCCACCATACAGTCCAGATTTCGCACCATCGAATTACTACTTTTTTTCGATCCATGGCCCATTTTCTTCATGGGAAAAAACTTGATAATTTTGCGGATGTTGAAAATGCTGTCCAAGAGTTCTTTGACAGCCATCCCAAGGAATGGTATCAGCGTGGCATCGAGCAATTGGCTAACAGATGAGTAATGACGGTAGATAACAGTGGACTATACTTTGAGTATTAATTGTATTTTATATCAAAGAAATAATAATACAAATATTTGTTTAAGAAACGGTCTTTTTTTTTACTCCCCATTATTTCGTTATATAACTTTTTGTGTTTACAAAATTATTCTCCTTCGAAAATAAAGAATACAATTATACAGCTAAGTGGAAAAAAAATAAAGAACAAAAAAGCATAGACAGTCAAGATACCCCTAAAGTATGTTACGTGTCATTCTTTTTTCAGTCTACAGGCTCAAGCAGGCCAGTTTTTTGTTTTAAAGAATTTTAATTTCTAAATAAATAATAACTTTTATACTAACAATAAGATATGAAGAAAGAAACTTCATTATTAATTTTTATATATTTTAACTTTAATGCAAGGTTATAAAATAAAAGGTTATGAGGGCAGACTAGGTGGTGAGATCAATAGTACCTGACCTATTGCCATTGTTAGGGTATAATGTGCTGAGGGCTATGCTTTATTTCTCTCATTATCTAAACGGTTGCCACTTGTCTGAATTATATCTAGTTCTGTTCAATACAAAAAGCTAACATTAAAAATGATACTTTATGCCCTCATTTCATTTATAATAAAGTAAACACAGCTGTAATGGATATTGCCCAAGTAATGCCAACTTGATTATTTAAATTGTTACTTACTTTTTAATAATTTTTCAATATTTGCTATTTGAATCGTTTATTTCAGAAACCACCTAAGGGACAAAATATCAAAATATAAGTTTTTTGTGGTACTGTACAATTTAAAGATAAATACTTCTTTTAGTGCGGAAATAACTTATGTTCCATGTCAGCAATGATTTTTGGCAGCCTTGAAAATAATCCGTTTATTTCAGAAAGAACCCAAGCGCCGTCGCTTAGGTTCTTTCTGAGGTAAATTCCACTCGTGACGGTTTGCGGCTTTGTTGACATTACGTGTTTTATTTTGTTATATTGTTTTATATTTAATTTGTGACTGGCTGTTTTGTTTGATTCAAAGGTTACCTAACACTGAGTAATCAATGAACCACAGACGTTGAAATCCACTTTTATTAACACTGAGTGGTTAGTTTTCGGTGAAAAATAGGTGTTATATTGTTGTTTATTATTACATTATACAGTTCTTAAGCCATGTCGGATAGTTCAGATGATGAACCTAATCCCAAGCGTAGGTGTGGAGTTGTGCACGAAGAAAAATACAAACGGAACATTATTCGGAATGCTAGGCTCAAAAGACTGCAGTACGTCTCGTAAGGAAAAGAAGTTCCTAGCAAAGCCCCGCTGAATGATGTAAACTGTTAGTGTAATTTTAAATATTATTTGAAACTTACAGATGAAATAAAACGAGAACTATGGGAAACATTTTAATCTTGGGAAAATAAAAACATCCAAGACACGTACCTCCAAGCTTCAGTGGAGGTTATCACCTAAAAGATAGGCGATATAAAAAAGTTGATGGAATACACTGTTGGTTACACTCCTGACAAGGAGTTGCCAAAAGCTGAATAAGTGAATAAGGCCAGATCTTTGTATATAGACATACTGTAGTGAGTAGTCTACTTGTATTTTTCGATTTAGGCATAATAAAAACACTCTTTTTTATACTTAAGTGTGTCTATTAGTTACCTTTGATACCAAAACAGGTAAAAATTAATAGTTTGACTTAATTTCAATAATCATTTTTAAAAAATAACTTTAGATATACTAATTTATTGCAGAAACCACCTAAGTGCAATTTTTTCAAAAATTAATAACTCAAAAACGTAAAGGAAAAAAAAAATTTAAAAATAGATGATCCCAATAGCATGTTTTTGATTAATTAAAAAAATATTTGAAGGAGACTAGACCTATAATTAAGCTGCAAAACATTTTTTTTTAGTTTTCCAAAAGTTGAAAAAAGGTGGTTTCTGAAATAAACGATTCATTTACTGAGCATTCACTATTCATAACATTCTTTTCCTAAATAGCGCTCTGCACAATAACGTACTCATCACGAATTAAAATATAGGTGAGGAAAATGTTTAAACTAAAAGATTGATATCATTTGCAGATTCCTTCTTTAAAAAAAAAACATGTAGAAACCAAATTTTGTCGAAATCAAAAAATTATATTTTTTTACCCCTAAAATTTAGGTATAATAGGCTTTTAGGTGCCTATCTTAGAAGGCTTTGAGGCAATTTGTGATAAAAATTAAAAAATATGGAAATTTGGAAGTTTTCATTTCGAATGGCTACCGCTAGAATGCGCGCAGGTTAAATAGTAACTGGTTACCGAAAAGTAACTGTTACTAAGGAGCAAGTTATACCAAAATAGCGATATATAAGTCTATTGTGGTCACTGATATATTTTGATCCGATATTTAGAACTCAAAAAAAATTCGATATGGAATATCGATGTTTTTCTTACGATACGCATCCCTATTACGATTACAAATTGAAATTTAGAAAAAAAAATAGAAGTAAGCCCTTTAATTAACGTTTTATTGTCCATGAGCTCAAGCAACTTGGGTACTCCCGGATTACTGGATCTCACAGTTTCTCACAGGGCACGGGGGCTTTCGAGACAAGCTCCAGAGAGAAACAGGGCTGTATGTTTTAACGGTGAGTGATTTCCCTTAACTAGTATCAGCTGACAACTACCCGTATTACAAAAGTTTTGTGTATGGTTGGAAAACTGAAGTGGTGGTGGAGCACTTCAACCTAGGAAGAAGGGGCCACGCTCCAGAAAGAACCCTGGACAGGAATGATACTGACGACAACCCTATCACCGAATAAAGCCTATATAAACGTAAATGTAAAGCTATAAAATTAAAAAAAAAAAAAATTGATATAGGTATGTTGTTATTTTAAATTAGTATGTTATGGTTATTATGTAGTTATTATTATTATGTATTATAGTATGTTATAGTTAGTACGTAGCTAATTTTAAAATAGTATGTTGTATTAGATATAAGGTATATTGTATTAAACACAAGTATGTAGTTATGTAAAGCGTTTAATGTATTTTAAATATTAAATGTTATTTTAAATGTGTAGTGTAATCTTGAAATGTTAAGTGTTAAATGTAATATTGAAATGTTCTGTTAAATGTTTAAGAAAATTTATTCTTGCAATGTTAAAAGTAATATTGAAATGTTATTTTAAACTGTTAAAACCAGCAGTGATGGCTGCAAGCCATCCCTGCAAAACCCGTGTAGCCGAGAGGCAAGGAAGGGAAATAAATAAATAAATAAAAATAAAAATTGTCCATGAGCTCAAAGATAATAAATGTATACACCGGTAAAAGTACATTGAAAATCCGATTATCAGGATCAATTGGGACCGAAATTAATCCGGATATCCAAAAATCATTTTGGAGGACAAGCATATTTACTATTGAATTAGGGTATTGAAATAAAAATAGAAACATATGTAATGGTTTAACTAGGTATTGTATCGAGTATTACATTTAATGTGGATGTTCCGAAACAAAACTTATCCGCATATTTTTCCCCAGAATCGACGATCCTAAGCCCTTCTACATTGGGCAGCGTATATTTCGGTTAGTTAATACAACATGTTTTCTTTTAGGTGCCTAAAAGTTAACCTAAATCTTAATGGGTTAAGACCCATGTAGGATGGGTGCTCTATGCTCCTAGAAATCCACCAAGTACCTTTACTGAATCACTAACAAGGGGAGGACACACTCAGTCTCTCACGGATCTTGTTGGCAATTTTTTTGGAGGTTCCTGGTCAAAAAATATTAGACACATATTTTGCCGTTCCGACCAATGGGCCCTAGAAGCCGAGAAAAAAAATAAAATAGCATTCAAATAATTTATTTTTTATCTCGAGTTTAAAAAATGATATCGACATGATTCTTGCACCAAGATTTTCAGTTTTGATTGCGAATTAAAGGAAAAATACAGTCGCTCCATAGATTTTTGTTTAGGTTAATTAAATTCTAAAAAAATGATTAGTTTTTCAAGCAAACTACCTCTATAGATTTTTTCACACAAAAATTGAGGTCAGATTCTAATTCAGCACCCTCAAAAACATTAAAAAACGGTTATTCAACAAAATCAAAAAATATCATTTTTTTTACCCTCTTCCAGGAAAATGAAATTTTAAAACCGATTATTGGTTACATACCTTTATCGTCATTACTTTGTGATGCAATTCACTGGTTGGTATCGCTGGAAAGAGGAGGGTCTCAGCTTTCTTTTGATGTATATAAATGTAAAATTCGATGAACAAAAACCTGTAAAATCCGAAAAACATTTTGATTTTTAACTTGAGTTTGAAACCAGATAGGATGATGAAACCAAATAGATTTCAAGCATATTACCACCCTATATTTTGTGTAAAAAAATAAAGTTGATACGTAAAACCGTCTAAGCGTAATTCACGTTTTTATCAATTTAAACAAAAGTTGCCTACCATTTGGTCAGGCAAACTTTGAAGCTTACAAACTTTTATTTTTCTATTTGGATGAAATTTCGTATTTAAGGGTTCTCTTGAATGCTGAATTCGAATCCGATATCGGTTCTTGTGAAAAAAATATATTGAATATACTTCACTTGAAAAATTTTAGCTTTTACACTGTAAAATGTGATAGAAAATTCTTTTAGCCCTAGAATTCCATCTCAACACCCTCAAAACTCAGGAAACGTATGTATATATATATAGATATCAATAAAAAAAAAAAAAAAATATATATATATATATATATATATACTAATTGGGAGAAATAATTTGTTACTTTAATTATTATTAAAATAATTATAATTATTAATTATTTATTGTAATGATAACTTATTACAAATTAATATTTACATTATATACCGACAGAACCACATATTAGATTTGATTGTTAAGTATTTACAATTTCTCCCCTTGTAAGTACGTTTACAGAATTTGGCTGCTATAAGGTGTATGGGCTCCGCTCCTAATTCTAATACCTGAACAGTTCCGGTAGCTGCCGCTTGGTCTATTTAGTTTTTGTTTTTTATTGTGTCATGAAAACTAATAAGTCGGGACCTATCTTATCTAAAGTGTCGGTTAATAAACTAGTAAAATCAATTCGTATAATACGAGTTTTATTGTACTATACCATATTAGTCCGGTCAATGAGGGGTGTAGAGTTCATGGAATATGCGATAATTTTTGACTTCACAGCTTAGTAAGGAGTAGTTGGAAGGTAAACATACTGAAACTCCCCGCCCCTGGTGGGTCAGCTAATGGTGGGGGAAAGGGAGAACGTCCTATATTTGTTTTTCGATTATATCTGGAAAACAGTGGGCTCTAGAAAAATACAAATCAAAATTAGAGCTCATTCAATTTCCTATAAAATTAATTATATACATATTCGGCAAAATTCCAACAGTTTTCGAGATATACGTTATAAAAATCGATAATTTTTGAAATAAAAATAAACATTTACCTCACTTTTTGATAAACATTTGCTTTAAATACCAAAAAGGTATACACGAAATTAAAGTAAATTTAATGCTGAACAATTTTAATTATGACGTTTTTTCTGAGAAACGATTGTGGAACGTAATAGAAGTAAAAGTTTGACAAAAAGTGAGGTGACATTTGTTTTTTCCTGAAAATCACCGAATTCCAATAACGAATATCTCGTTAACGGTAAGAATTACGACCGATTTATATATTTTAATTTTATAGGAAATTAGGTTTTATGTTTATTTGAAACATATTTTTCTATAGTCCACCGATTTCGAGTTATAATAAAAAAAAAAACGACTAAAAATTGGAACTTCTCCCAGCAGCTACCATGAGTTCACAGAAAGTACCAATATTATAAGGTTTCGACATCGATCGTATTTTTGTTTGTTTACAACTATAAGGAACTTAAGATCTAACCTATTTTTTAACTTAGCTTATATCCAAATACCATATGATAATTAATCTTTTATTATTCACCCAATAAAAATTGAAATCGCATTTTTTTCGAAAATTAGCCGCGATCCAGGCCGATTTTTAAAAATTCCTTTCTTAGCGAGCACCTACGGCCCTAGAGGAATCTACATATCGAATTTCATTCCAATCCGTTCGGTGGTTTCTGAGATTTCGTGTTAAATGAGTGAGTGGTATTTGACAAATATATAATAGATTTGGAACATATTTTTCTAGAGCTCACCATTTTGAAGATATAATCGAAATCCCAAAAATAGGACCTTCTCCCCTCCCCACCGTTAGCTCACTCCCCAGGGGCGGGGACTTTTAGTATGTTTACCTTCTAACTATTCCTAACGGAGCTATGAACTCAAAAATTATCGCATATTTCATGAACTCTACGATGTGTTTATTAATTGGACTATATACGTTATATTGTTCATATGCATTTCTATTTATTTATCTATTATTTTATTACTCAATCGAATCATCTTTATTCGAACTGTTTGCCCTCCACACTATCAATGGAATGTTGATCTAAAGCAGATGAGGTAAGTAGACGCAACTGTTTAGCACTGTCCCTCCAGATCCTGAGGACATTGAAAGGAAATTAGGCCATGACGTGTAGCGCAGAGCGTGAAGTGTAGTGTGTAGTTTGGAAGAGCCAGCTACTGTGGAATCCGAGAAGAGTGATACAGTTAGCCTCGAGAGAAGAAGAAATACTCGAAGAAGTACGTGGCAGAGCGGTTCCGGATAGCGCATTCTTCTCTCTCCTTATTACTGGTCCCCTCTCTATCTCTATTATATCTTCTAGTGCAGCCAATAACAGCTGTTAGCTCCAATCACCTGTTACGGAATAGATAGCAAACAGATCAGCTGATCCATTTCCATTATTTATATACGATGCCATCTTTCATTCATTCAGTGCCTACATGATTTTACGTAATATATTATATCTAGAATGGAAAATGTTACTCTTATTATATATAAAACTAGCTGAAAGCACCCTGCTCCGCTACGGTTTAATATCATTAGGATTAAGGACAACCTAATTTAAGTTGTCCTTAACTTAAGCCTAACGTTGATAATTATTATTACTTAAATAAACCTAAAGAATTCCATTCTTAGAATAATTTCAATAAGTAAATTTGACAATTTGCAAAAGTTAATTTTATATTATTTTGATAGTTCTCCAGTGAAGCTTCAAGGCAGAACTACCATCTTACCCAGCTCTGATACCAGACCATCAGCTTTTCTTAATAAGTAAATAAGGCTAAATTAAAGTAAATAAGGTTCTTAACCTCCTCGTTCCATCAACATTTAGGCGTAAAAATCAGTTGCAGACACAGTTTTCTTAAGTGGTGTATTGGTGTTTGGGTCACGCTGAGAGATGTTAATACTGTACCCATCTTCTCCATGGTAGAACATGATACGATTCTAAAGAGAATCATACACTTGGTAGAACTATTGATTCTTATCTGTTTTTTGTCCCTACATCGAACTGGCCTTACATGTCATCACCAGAGAAAATAAGTATTTTAACCTCCTCTTTAACATAAGTCTTTTAATAGCTTCTCTTCACGAAACAACTCAAACTTGTAAGTTGTAAGTAACCTCTGCAGCTACCATGAGTTCACAGAAAGTACCAATATTATAAGGTTTCGACATCGATCGTATTTTTGTTTGATTACAACTATAAGGAATTTAATTTGTGGTCAAAGTGTGCGGCTTAAACATCTAACCTATTTTTTAACTTAGCTTATCTCCAAATACCATATGACAATTAATCTATAATTATTATTCACCCAATAAAAATTGTAATAGCATTTTTCGCGAATTAGCCGCGATCCAGGCCGATTTTTTAAAATTCCTTTCTTAGCGAGCACCTACGGCCCAAGAGGAAG